>JBBMHQ010074432.1:0-12498 GCA_037834295.1 Postelsia palmaeformis
GGGGGATGTCTGGGGTGGGATGGAGGGAGGTAGGGAGGGATGGGGGGAGGGCAGTATAGGGAGTAAGGAAACCGGAACGATACGAAAAAAACGAAATGGGAATGAAACGGGCCATACAGAAGAGAGAAAGTTCCACTGCCGCTTGGAATTCTTCGCGAGGCAGGACCTTCGAAACTGTCGTCAAATTGTGTGCGTTGGGTCCAGGGCGATCGCTTCCGCGCTTTTGAAAGGAGTTCCCTTTTGCTTGCGCCGCGCAAACAGTTGCACTTGTCACGGGACAATGTCACTGCTCACTGCTCACTGCTGCTGACGACATATCTGCTGACCACAACAAATAGTCCAGGAATATTATTGACCACAGTTGTACAGTTGAGATATACGGATATCCACGACCCCCGCTGGACAATACCCATGCGACGGTCTGGTCGAGAACCTGGAACCCACATCGCCCCCCCCAGTGCCTGAGGGGAGAACCCAGTACCACTTTCGAACATTTGAGAAGAGTGACAGTCTTGTGGCTTTCTACCATTCAAGGCATTGTACAGCAGTCGTTGATGTGTAAGCTTCCCACTTGCTCATCTACTAGTAGTCATGTCACCCCTTGCTCATCTATTAGTAGTCACGTCACCCCTTGCTCATCCATTAGTAGTCATGTCACCCCTTACTCATCCATTAGTAGTCATGTCACCCCTTGCTCATCTATTAATAGTCATGTCACCCCTTGCTCATCTATTATCAATAATAGATGAGCAAGGGGTGACATGGCTACTATTAATAGTAGATGAGCAAGGGATGACATGACTACTATCAATAGGATCCCAATGGACAATCCCATGGCCCAAGAACAAAAAACAGGCATTTTTCGAAACAAGGCTGGCGTTCCGACGATTCTAGGTTAAAACATACCAGGTACCTCGTAACCATTTTACTTTTTAGGACTGGCATAACTCTTACTACGGGGCAAAATAATAAATACGACCTATGGTACACACAGAGACCTCTATACGTATAGTACCTCTATTTAGTGCCAATATTTGGTCTTTGATTATGGTACCCCGTAAATAGTTCCGGTTTGGGCACAAAACACTTCAATTCCAAGTAACTCCAGTTGTCGCGAAAACGACACTGCACTTGCTGAAAGGGTTAAGGAGCCCCGCCAAACAGATTTTTTCCTTTTCAGCGGACATGTGTTCTACCTCTTGGGATCGTATGGCGTGTCCAACGCTGACCCTAAACTATAGCCCTATTCGAGGTAATAACCGTATTATATAGGACCACAGTCCCGTTTTTGGGACAAACTACTTAGATATTGAGTGGAATATTCCCACTATTGGGACTGCGGTTCCAGAAGGAGCACCGGCAATACGCACTCCTATGCGTCGGGATGGGGCCAGGGTTCGATTATAAATACCACCGACACCTACCCGGCATGTACCTGTTATATATGTATAGTAGGTGATACAGGCACCTTGCGATATACCACGCGGCGTGCGTGGGTGGATGGGTAGCTAGCTGTTTGTATCCCCGAGCATCGCAACGAAAACGCCTCTTATATTTTTTCCCTTCCACGAAAAAAGCGCAAGACAAAAAACCTCAACCAGAAAGTGAAGAAGGAAAAGCGGCCCCCAGTCGGCGACATCTTTCGTTCGAACCCTTGAAATAAGAAACGTCGTTCTGCAAACACCGCGGACCATGGAGGGTGGGCGGTGGTGTATCCTGTTTAATGCGTTGTTCGTTTGAGTGAGAACACATATTTCCGCTCTTACCTAGCTGGTTCTGCAGCTGCATCTGCACGGAGTGGAGCTGCGCCTTTCCCTCGTACATGCGGTTCTTAGCGTTCCTCGACATCACCAACTCCTTCGCCAGTAACTGCTCAAGGGAAACATCCCAGCGGATATTCCAACGGATTCCCCAACGGACATTTCAACGGACGCGACAACCGAATATCTGAGGGGTAAGACATCGGGAATGCTTCGACGAAACGAGAGCCAGCAGCATCGCTGTGTTTTTCCCACGTACTGCGGTGCACGCACATACAATTTTGAGGCAGACCTTGCCACATATTTCGATATTTGGTTCGATTCGATTGGCTCATGGTCAGGGCCAAGGCCGCTCTGATTGGCGTAGTTTTATCGTTCGTTCCATTTTTTTCGCACCGTGTGTGCCAATCATTTCAACCATTTCCTAGAAGCCGTGGTAAGCTGCCCTCCTATTTGACGCTCGTTCGTGTGTAGCGGACACACTTTTAGCCAGTTTTGGTGACTGGGCTAGAATTCAGGATAGCGAGCGAACTTGACAACACCTCAATAAAAAGTATTACCATCAGCATGCTAACGGACAACTATTTACGGGTGACCATAGTAAATAGGACTGAATATTGTTAAAAAAAATAGGTAAATATATAGGTTTTTGTGTGTACCCTAGGTCCTATTTAATATGGTATGGTCCCACGTAATTTTGATGATAACGGGAGCGGTTCAGGACGACAGCGGTGTCTCATGAGCGAAGACGGGGGGGGGGGAGGCGATCTCGCGACCTATTCATGGGGGCGGTATATCAACAAAACGTATCGATGGCGCTAGCAATTCGAAAGGCTCCAGTACCAACAGCAGCAGCAGCAACAACACCAGCAACACCATGTACATGAGTTTGGCACTACGCACCTGCGTCGAGGCAATAACCAACTAATAACAGCAACAACGGACACATAACCACCACCACCACGAACACCACCACCAAAAACATCATCACGACCACCACCACCATCACCACCACCACCACCATCACCATGAGCACCATGAACACCATGAACACACTAATAACACCACATTGTTATCACAGGGGACGATAGTAATGCTATTAAAAATATAGGTAAATATATAGCTTTCGTGTCTATCGCAGGTCCTCTTTGATATGGTCCTCCGAAATGCTACCCCCACCACCACCAACACCATCAACAATAATACCACCACATCACTACTACCACCACCACCACCAGCAGCACAACTCACTCGGATGGCCTTCTGGTTGCGAGCTCCTTCCTTAGCCATGCTCTTGATGTCCTTGTGCACTTTCTTCTCCGCCCGCTCTAGAGTGACAATCTGACGCTCTAAAGCACGCACCTGCCAATGCAAACAAAAAAGAACGAAGCAAGAAGCACAACGCACAGACACACACAGCTCTTGATGGAAAAAAAAACAAGGCACCAAGCACAAGCACAACGCACTCACACCTTTAGATGATCATCAACCAAGCACAGCGCATAGACACAAACACATTTTTGGTGATCATACAATGACAAGGCGCCCCGCACAGCGCACAGACACACATTTTTTATGATCATATACTAAGAACGCACCAAGCGCAACGCACACAGACACAAACCCTTTAGACTATCACAAAATAACAAAGGCATCAAGCACAAAGCACACATTGACGATCCAAAATAAACGCACAACACGGGCGTTTAGATACGAAGTGAAACACGAACTGTATCCGCAGAGCTAGCAAATACCTGGAATGAACTTCGACGAAACCCTCGATCTCACAGCTGTGTTTTCTCTTTTCCTTCTAGCGTACCAGGTTTTCTATACCCCGGTATGGCATATGCTCATCCATCGCCATACATGAGTCTCGCGATGTCTTTCGACTCTGCAAATGTCAAGACCCAAACTTTACTAACGGTGAACTTGATGCAGCATTCTTGTGAGACGCGCGCTACCCACAGCACAGAGAGACTTCGTGCGATCCCAAAATCGAACCCTGCAATATCCCTGCACTGCATTTGAGTAATAAACAACCACACTTCGAATAACTATGTTCCAAGGGGGCGGATTCAGGGCTCGTAAGGGTAGTTTTTAACGATACTCTGAAAACTTGCCAAAATAGCAAGTTTTTGGAAATTTGGGCTTTCGAGGCTCTTGCTAAAAAACTGGCTCAACGAACTAGCAAGTCCGAATTTCCAAAAACTTGCCACGCTCGGGGAACATCCGTAAAAAAGCTTGGCAAAAAACTTGCCATTTAAGGCAAAAATCCAAATTTCCAAAAACTTGCTATTTTGACAAGTTTTTTGCTAAATACGTGTCGTTAAAAACGATTTCAACCTTATTAGTACCGCAATCCCGTTTCGGGGACAAAGCACTCAAATTCCAAGTAAGTGGTCCCTCCAAACAGACAGCGCTCCTAACAGGGTTAAGTCATCCTTAAGGCACATTTTAACGGGGAGCTATAGTTGGAAATAAAATGATAATTTCAATGAATTTCAATGTGATTTCGAAAAAAAAAGAGTTTGGGTCCTATGGGGGAAGGGCGTACTAGTTTTTTATTTTATTTTTATCATCACTTTCACCTTCCGGCCTAGTTCGTACTGTAGGAGGTGTTACCCTCGACGACCTTCTGGACAAGCCGTGGTCACAGGTGTCTATTTATCCTTTTCCCCCCCGGTACGTGCCTTTTTTTATCGCGCATATGGTCAAGCATTCCCACTGCTCGTCGATTTTCATCGAATTTTAGCTATCTCACGCTCTCGCGCTTTCAGCTCATCAATTTCTTTTATAGAAGAAAAAACCCTGAGCATGCACTCGGTGAGACTTGAACCCCCGGAATTGATTTTGATAGGCGCGCGGACTACCTACCAAGCCACCGGGGACGCCGGCAATAAAAAAAAAAAATTGGAATGTACTTTCATTTTCAGCTAAAGCTTCCCGTTAAGACGGGCACTTAGTTTATGACTGAGATCCAGTTCTGAGGAGAAATCGCTTGCAATTAGGGTCCATTACAGACGCGCTATTGTGTACGTACACTGCAGCACTTTCACTGAAGGGCTAAGCATATCATCGTAGTTGCGACCATGACGCCTGGTTTCCAAGAGGAAGGGGCTGAACAGACTCGCCCCTTGTCTTTCGGACGTAGCGTGGGTGTACTTATTCGAGCCACAAAATGCTACTATGGCAAGATACCACTTGTGACGCAAGATAAACCAAGTCGGAGGTGCAGATAACAGACAACTCATTTACGAGTAGCACCCACGGGAACAGAAGACCGTTGGGAACATTGAAATTAGGAACACGGGACTTCGTAAGATACGACATGTAACCGGGTCCCAAACGCGCAACTGTAGAATTGAGGAAGCCTTCCTCACAGCCAAACCAGTTCCCAAACCAGTTCAGCGGAATTTTTCCTGAGAAAATTACCCCGCCGACGTCTGCAGCCAGAGGTAAAAATCATTCCGAAACAGTTTCCTAGAAAATTCCTGCTGCAAGTCGCGCCCCTCTACGTAAGCCGAAGAACATTCGCCATTTTGATCGACAAAATAGAGATAAAATGGTCTTGGCATTCTCGACATAAAGTGATGACCGCCCTAAGGAGCGCGGCCTGACAGCACGTCCAACGCTCGTCAATAGGGTGTCACAAGCGAAACCAGGGAGGCGGTACGAGTGCTAGCAGTATTCTGTTGCGGGGGTGTCGCACGAGGTACTTTTTTTTTTTTCGCGTATTGACAGCGAGTGTGATGAGATAAAATCCTAGTACCCCTCATATACGTCTGATAGGGTAACACATCAACATAACGATAGCGTGCACTGAGGTATCGCGATACCCCGCTCAAAGGACTCGCCCCTCTGACTGTCGGAGAGAGCGCAAACGCCGGGCGGTGCAACGACGGAGAGGTCTCCGCAGCAATACCCCTTTCGAAAGCCACCGTTTCGGTTCTGTGCCACCATTTTGGTTCTGTGTTCTCCCCTTTTTATTGCCTTAGTAAGACAGTTTCTGAAATTATCCCCGGGCGGGCGTGTGTGATTTAGCACGATATACTCGTACGGTCCTTAGTCTTGGTTCTGCCTGCAGCAATGCGTTGCTTCTTACTCTGGTTTGTGCAAAAGGGTATACGGGTATGATACGCACACCGAAATCATACGATATACCGGTAACACGCAAACAGCAGTTATTGATATTGTAGTACTATCAATATTTAGTATATACTGGTACCCAATTTCGAATATTTCACAACGGAGAGAGCGTATCGACATGTAAATACTACTGTACCGAAAGCTGTCAACATATCAATGCTTTACGTGCTCTTCACAAGGACACCGTCGACTTCGCCGTGATTGCTTCGCCGTGATTGCCCCCTCTATTCTTGTTTTCGTCCCTGAAGAGTCGGGAGACGTTTTTTCTTGAGTAATACCAGCGCTGTACCAAAGCGTGAGGCACGTGTCGCGGATGTGACAATCGTATGGTAGGTGTTTCGAGGGTGTCTACTCTGGGGATACCCGGGTATTTACTCTGGAGGTACCCGGGTATCTACTCTGGGGATACCCAGGAATATATTCTGCTGCTCTACTCTGGAGATACCCGGGTATCTACTTTGGGGGTAAAGAGGTCTCTACCCGAGCACCAAACCAAGTAGGTGCTACCCGGGTATCTCGTAGGGTGTACTTCGGGTATATCGGGGTATATACTCTCGGAGTACGCGGGTGTCTTCCCGAAAATAAACAAAATAACAAGGTGTGGTACCCGGGGTCCCCAGAGCATATCCCATACTACAGTATCAATAACCTGCTGAATACACCCTTTTTCGCTGCCCTACCTACTCTGGAAGGCATACGAGCAGGGTATCAGACCGAGCATGGCGTAAGCAAACATATTTGGTACTTTACTGCGGTGCCTGGGTAACCCGGAGCATGGGCTACGACCCCAAAATCTGACTGCTGTCATACGTGTAGCCCATAGCCCCGGAACACATACAGTATGGAGTAGTACAGTACTAGCCTTGGGTTAGAGCAGGCAGAGGTAAGCCGTACGATCGTTTCTCTAAACAACGGCAGGCATGCTGAAGTCGAGCGTAATGTTCCTGTTTTCGGAAGGCTCTCGACCAGATTTTCCGGAAAACGCCTCCCTTGTTCGGTATTGAAAACTTTTCCGTTCGGGAGTAATGAATTGACCGCTGAAGAAAATCAAGTCTCCAAACACGCTATGTAGTACCTGGTACGTGGAACTGGAATTGTAGAATGTAACTAATAGTATCAGTTACAGTCGTAGTCTCATCATGACAAAAATGAAAGCGCTCACACGTCGGACATACTTTCTACAGATAATTCATATACAGATATACCATCTACAGGTAGATCATCTACATGTCATATAGATACTAACGTGTAGATATGATAGGTGTGCAAGATCTGCATATAACAGATCCAACCCCCAGAGACACGCGTTAGATCATGCAGAATATGTGGCTTCCATCCCGGTGGCATGAGCTAGATCATACAAATCATACAGATCATATAGATCAGGAGTGTATCCACCCTGAAAGATTGATGTGAGTACGAGGATATGAAACGACCCGACCCGACCCGACCGACTCTCGACCTTCCGTCCCGTCCACCATGGAATTGGCACATATCAATACTGCAACCTTTGGCAGAGTACCGGTCGTTAGGACTCAGGATTCAAGTCATTGACTCGCGAGTCCGAGTCGTTTCGAAGTACTGAGTGTCCAGGGTACCAGAGGCAAAAATGACTGAGCCCTCGCGAGTCCACACGGCAACAAAAGCTGAAATGACTACGAGTCAGCCAAGGTGCTACCAAATCGGTTGATTGCCCACGCCCCGCTCAATACTACGTAGTTGGATGCGATTTTTTGACACGGTGTTGATCATGAACGAACCCTTGGAGGGGATGCAAGCCTTTTTTTTTCGAAAGACAGATATAAGACCGATACAAAGATTTGGAAACATACAAAAGCGACCGTAACTTGTCTGAAAAAATGAAAAAAAAACTCGCTGGTCGTTTGTCCGCATACATCGTGCAAATACGAGGTTAAAGTTTCAGGTAGAAATTCGACAATTTGAATGTGGCATCGCAAAAAAACAAAAATATCGTAATTACTCGAGTCGTGTATGGAAATCGTGTTTTGGCGATACCTCTTCATGGGCGGAGAATTGGGCACTGAAAATAATATCGGTCTTCTCGCATTAATAGGGTCTTCAGCTATAATGCGTCTCTACCATTTTTTGCCTTGAACAAGGACGACTTTTGTACAACAAATTTTGTGCTGAAAAAAGTTGGTGTTTTGGAGTTTTCGCCAACATTTGGTCGAAATTGAGTCGAGCGAAAAACATACATTGTTTCTCATATTTTTTTTCATATCTTCCTTTTTTTTCGCACATGCAGTGTTGTGTCAGGGTTAGGGTCATTCTTATCGGAGAGTTTTTTTTTTCTTCATATTTTGGCATTTTTTTCGCGCAATTTTTCAGACTTCTATATTTTCCATTATTTTTGTTCAAATATTGGAATGTCAATGTTAACAAACTTGATTTTTTTGCTTCTGGAGAATTTCACGAATAGTGACAAAACGCCTTCGTATATTGATACGTATCTCCAATTATTTCCAAACTTTGAAAATTATGGAAAAAATGCTCTCCGATAAGAATGAACCGGTTCGTGCCTCCAAATTTCAGGTCCTTATTCGTAATGGTTTACGAGATACGACCTTGAGACGGTCTATCCATTTTTGGGCTGGCCCAGCTCGTAAGTCTTCGCGAGTCTCCAGGACAACACAAGCTGAAACGACTTGAGCCGTCGCGAGTCTCCAGGGCACGAGAAGCCGAACTGACTGAGTCTTCGCACTGGGTCCTCCGGAGTGACGAGGGTACGAAAAACTGAAATATCTGGGTCCTCGCGAGTCAAGAATACTAAAAGCTGGAATGACTTGAGACCTGGTGAGCACCGAGCGAGAAGGGTCAGACACAACTATTTTCCCTTTTTATTGCCCTTCACGAAAAATGATACAAAAAATCTGCAAAACGTCGTGAGATCATCGGGACTCGGTAATTTGGCTCGAGAGTCTGAATCCTTTTGAACTGCTGAGTTCCCAGGGTGCCAGAAGCTGAAATGACCTGGTCCTCGCGAGCCTCCGGGGTATGATGCCAGACGTTGACGTGAGTGAGTCCTTGCGAGTCGCCAGAGGCTGCGTACCGCGAGCTGGAATGACGAGTACAACACTCGCGACTCGAAGGATACCAGGGCCTGAATCGGCTGGTGCTCACTGCTGGTTTATACGGTGTTTATACTCTGACGACCTTCGGAAGATTCGCACCGCACGCGCGCACGAATTCACTGCTTGTGGTACCGATCCTGCACGCATTTGTTCCCACTGCTGTAGTGGTGTCTTCTATCATAACTAGGAGGCCACACGCACGTGCCGCATCACGGAAAGCCCTGCCCCCAAAATGGCTTATACGCCGAGCTGATCCACACCGAGCTATTCCCACCGCGACCTGCCGACCTGGGCTATGCTAATTCCGAACCGGTGGGTCCTGGGTCACAGCTAGCTAGTCACAGCCTTCAGCTGCCGTAAATCTGCCCGTTCAGGCGGAGTTTTTGAGACGTGCCCTCGACTACAATGATACTGTTCTAAATGTTCTAATGAGGGGAGGGCTTTGTCACGAAACTGTAAGGCGTTTTCTTCCAGGTTATGAGAGCAGTTCCGGATTTGGCGAACAGCGGCCACCAACCGGACCCGGACCTCCAACTCCAACCCTAACCACAGGCCTACCGGTACTTGGTTGGTTGATGTGCCAGCTGTTCGTTGTGCTTGGGAAAACTTTATTAGCTGCTCGGGTGCACCCGAGTAAATTCGCCTCAACCAACGGATCCACGCGAACACACTACACTGCTGTAATACACTCATGGTCGATAGTACACTTTAATACACTCATGGTCAACAATACACTTCAATACACTCATGGTCAACATTACACTTGAATTAATACACTCAAGGTCAACAATAGACTATGACACACTCATGGTCAACAATAGACTATGACACACTCATGGTCAACAAGATACCAGGTATTAAATTACACTCATGGTTAACTAAACACTACCTCTGGTATAATACACTCATGGTCAACAATACGTAACACCAACAACACCAGTGCACACAGCTTTGTGGGTTCGTAATTGTAGGATGTTCGGAGGGGGCGGCACGGCGGGAAGCTCCCCTTCCCGACTTGGGGATGCATGGTCAACGCCAATGGTCAATGCCAATGGTCAATGCCAATGGTCAATGCCAATGGTCAAAATGGTCAATGCCAATGGTCAAAATGGTCAAAATGGTCAAATCACTACGGCAAGCAACAGATGAATACCTCCCCCCACACACACAGCACACAAGTGCCTACATCGGATATTGAATCAACTCCTTGAAGCTGTCATCCACATACAAGTCCGCCTCACAAGCGGTTCGTAGTAGGATGTAGCTCACCCTTCATGCGACTTGCCGGACACCTCACGGCGCTTCGCGCTTGGTGCAAGTAATGCTTACCTGGTCGGTGAAAACCCGACATGCTTTGTCCCGGCATTGTAGGGATGCGAGGGTCTATGGTCACACGACTACGGCCATGCATGATATCGGTTACATCTCTCCTATTGAGGACACCCACCCCTTCTACCGCCCCCTCAAGCCAACTCCGGCTACGACTATCATCATGCGTACTGGTACGAGGTACCTGGTACGTGCGTATGACAAGCGTTAGGCGCGGGTGTCAGACCGCCGACCCTTGTTAGGCCACGCTGGAAACACTCTTCCGCATGCTGTTAACTCGTGGAGAAAATTCAGTAATAGGCTCCAGTACAAGTAGTCATACACCCTGTGCGAATTCTTGATGTCTACTGGAGCGCTAGCCCCCGTAGCCTCCCCCCCGGAGGGCCCCGCGGGATGGCAGGGCCAAAAAAATACGATGTATGCGCGATTATATGCCCGAAAAGTAAGCAAGCAAGTGCGTTTGAACGCCCCCCGAACCTTGAAAAGGGGTGCATCGCGATCATAACTTAATTTTCTTTGGTTGTACTATTAATACATTCTTTGGTTGTATTACCCCAGACGCCAGGCGAATAGAAAAAGGGTCCAAAATAAGAAAAAATTGACTGCTGTGAATGCCAAAAGGGGGCTCCACTTATTGTTTCGCCAAAGGCCAGTTTGAAAAGCAGTGCTTCTATGTTTTGTTTTGTTTTTGGGCCCAAAGAGTTGAGCGCCTAAAATCGCGTGCTGCGTTGCGCGTAACGAGGCCCTCCGCGGCTGTTGCGGAGAACGGGGCTATTTTGCTATTTTGACCAAAATATTGTGCCAGCGCAACAGCAGCGCAACAGCAGTTATTAAATCGCTGGTACATACCAATAGCGCACATCATCCCTCGAGTTATGCGTCTCAGCCATCAATCTACGTCGTGCGTGTCGTATCCAGTACGATGATGAACATGTCATTGCACTGCAACAGCAGTTGTCGTCTACTCTGCTACTCTGCATTTACCACTCGTAGCAGTCCTGTGGCGACAGAGTTGGAACTTGCGCTTATCTCTCAGGTACGAGGAGGATTGAAGAATCGGCACGGACACTGGTTGTGCTGGATGTCGACCGGAAAAAAGAACGGCCAAGAACACACATGCTGCTGTACAACAGGAGTAGTGTTGTGGTCATGACTGTTAGCTTCAGTTCCCCAACTGAATGGGCTTTGTTTCGAAGATGTATGTGTTGTGGACTCGCAAGTACAGCAACATCTACCTGTAGAGTCCAACACAACACCCGGTACGCAATTTGATTTCAATTCAAGCACTGCGGTACAGCAACAACATCAAGTACTTCAGCTCAGCAGCCAGCACCGAGCTCCCTATACTATCCAGGTATCATACAGCGGTGTGACGCTCCCCATCCCCACCGTTTTCGTTCCAGGACGTACAGCAAGCAGTGGTACCCCAATACGTTGTGGGTGCTCGTATGCACATACAGGGGCTCCGCTTCGCGGGCGGCTGACGCCGCCCTTTCCGCTGGCGCAAGGAAAGGGGACCACGATGTCGTGCAGGCACCGCGAATTTGAAATGCCAAAAGGATCATGGTGCAGCAAAGAAACGGCGGACTCGACATGCATGCAAAACATGCTCGGGGTGCACAATAGATCCATGCTCCAGGACGACAAAGATGTACGTTCGAAAGAGCAAGCACAGCAACACGGCTCACGGCACGGTGCTGCGCTGTCTGCTGTGGAGGTGTGAGTTGTGCATTTCTCGTGAGTATGTGTGTGTGGTAGTACAACAACATCACATTAGAACTCCGTACTTTGTATACCAGGTACTTGGTATATTTTACTGTGTGAAAAAGAAAAAGCAGAGCACCAGCACGGTCGCCAAGTTGTGGAGTATGAAGAAGAAAAAAATCCACAAAACTGAGAGACGTACATACGTACTCGTACCCGTACTCGTACTCGTACCCGTACTCGTACTCGTACTCGTACTCGTATTATACTCGTACTCGTACGAAACGGCAGGAGGAGCGAAAAACAAAAACGAAAAAAATGAAAATCAAGTGACATAAATGATTGCGCCGCATAACTGTTTTTTTTAATGAAGATCTGTCAAGTCCTGTCTGCCTCGATGCTCCCCGACCTCCCGCGATCACCACGCCATCGATTCAGTCCGGGTCGAGCTCTACTGCCTCTCTGCC
>JBBMHQ010074443.1:0-11895 GCA_037834295.1 Postelsia palmaeformis
TGATCCCAACAGGAACCAAAACACCTGAACAGCCCACCAACCTAAAGATCCCCTCTCCCAAAGTGTTATGGGTCCTCGAGCCCAGAAGGAAGAAGAAAAGCTGTACGTAGCCAAGGCGAAAAACAAAAATAAATTTATGCACGAACTTATTAGGACTCACTTATTATATGCATAGCGGTAAGTATAGGCCAACTCCATTCTGCATGTATGTGTACCTACGTCCGGCACATAATCGATCTACTCATCTCTCCACCTGCTGTGCCCTTTAGCTCCGCCCTTGCTTCTCATTGTTTCTTCATCTACCTTCTACTCTTGAACCCTACGCCGCATCCAGGTTCCATCCCCACGCCATGATGGGTGCGGGTCTGTCACCCCTGCCCCCCCCCCGCTCCTTTTCTTGCTCCCTGGCAACCCCTACGCCGGAGCTTGGAGCGGAACAACCTCGAGAGACGGCGAACTGGGTGGTTACCGAGACGATTCGCAGCAGGCATTCCTTTCACCACCTCGTTCCCTCGCCATCGTGCTTCCATCCTCTCTCCCCACGACGCCCGCCTCAAAAGAGTTCCACCGCAAAACAAAAGTGGCAGGTTTGTGGCTCAGTTTGTCCAAGGACACACACACACATATATAGATATACGTACATACGAGTATCTCCCGAAGCAGCGCACCACACAGACCCGCGAGCAAGCGCAGGCACACCTGCAAGGAAGCAGCGCTGTGACCACGGCGGCGGTAGACCAGCTTCGTTTGCTCATGTGCGCCAACGCTACGACTGCATGCGCACCTCGGAGGTAGAGGCAGCTGATCCATCGTGGTCAGCGCTGCCTCTCCGCAGGCGTGCCCGCGCTGGCGGGGTTGCGTGGGTGACGCCCATTATGGACTTGTCCCGGTCTTCCCGGTTCGGAGCGTCCCGGAGACCTCTTCTCCTGATGATGTCCCTCTCCTCAGATGCCCGTCCGCCGAAACGGGCTCCCCTTAAGTACATACTGCATACCAGTATAAATATACACCCTTACATTATTTTGCACTATGCATACTCCGCCCATGCTCCGACGACTACAACAGTATGTCTTGACGGCCTGAAACGAAAAAGCCTCGACTTTCGGCGCGAACGGTATGTCGGCGAAGATATGCATTTGATCGAAAACAGACGGAATAACCCGAATTATACAATGTACCACAGGCACCACCAGGTAAATATAGATACTCAAGGCCTGACTCTCTGATCTACAGAGACTTTTTAGAATCAATTCTACCATGCAACTATACCAGATATACCTGGTCTGTGTGTATGATACTATTCCCATGGATGAACCATCGAACAATTTGGAGCCGAAAATTAGCATTATATTGCAATCACCGTAGCAACAGTTATAAATCATCAGCAGCAAGCGGGGCTGCTTTTTGACGACATGCCTTTACCGTGCAGAAGTGATGATATCACGCTTCGAAGTACACTCTCTTGGCGTCGTAGATACATGTACTGTTGATGTTAGCACTCACATAAGTACCAGGTATAATCCCATTCGTATTAATGTTATGCTATTAATACTATGTTACAGTAGTACTTCTGCGTTCGTCATTCGAAGATGTGCAGCATTTGCTTCAACGTTGATCACTCAGAAGCCTTGCCCAAAAGAAGAGCTGCCGGTGTTGCACCATGTTGTCTATGGCAGTACAACAGCAGTTGCAACACTTCCGACTTTTGTTCACCCTCCTTCTGTATTCTTACCCTGCCCTTTACTTCGCAAAGTACGCACGCGTACGAATATAAACATACATGCTTGGCATGCGCTTGCGGGTGACAGACTCCCCCCCCGAACCAACCGTCGCGCAGATAAGATGATGCGGAGGTCTCACCATTTAGCGGGATCGCCGATATCTGCATCATAATAGTATGAGTGCGGCCATCCTCACTCCGACGCTACTTGCTGTCGTCGTCAGTTACGTGACGTTGTCAGACTCCGGAGTGAAACTCTGCCCGGAAATATAAGAAACAGTTCATCAATCATATCAAGACCCGAACGGTGCTTACCTTAACGGGCAGATCCGTATATGTTGACCTTTTTAGAACCGCACTGGAAACGAACAAATTACTTGTACCTAAAGCAGGAGTCCGGCCTTGAAAGGGTAATACTATTGTTTGGGACACACATGCGCACTGTAAGTGCAGTACCCCCTGCCAGACTAGGCTATCGGGCAGGCCCCGCGCTGTCAGGTACGCGTGCGTGTTGTGTGCCTGGTTGGAGAAGGTTTGCTGTACTGTACATACATATTATCGCTCCGATAGAAAAAAGCCTGGAAAGGGGAAAGTTGGCGGCTCTAGCCTCTCGTCCATGCCCCCTGTCCCCTATACGTATCGTCTATACCTCCCAATAAATACCATGTTTGCCATGATTATATTGTTATAATGTTTTCCATCCGAGAACATGTAGCGTGAACTACTATTAATACACCCATCACACACATGCCGCGCGTTATGGAAAACGAACCTTGATCTTATATTTTCTCCAGATCTTCCCTGCTCTATCCACGTACCAGGTATACCCCTATTTTATATAACATTCTTCCTCGCAGACAGCTCAAAATCGGACGTTCTCTTGAAAGGAACTGTTCGAGCTCTCTTCCAGGGGATTCCCACGCATCTGCTGATGCTGTAGGGGCACGCGAACTTCATTTTTACGACAGGGCAAGATTCGCCCATTTTTTCCCAGATTCCCGATTTTAGCCATACGATTGCTCAAGAGATTCCGAGAAGCGAAAACGAAAAAGTGTAGGTGCTCATCCAGGTTGATCTTCGCAATACTTTCGAACGCAATCAAGAAGGACCCTTGTACTCCTATCAAAGGGAAGATGCGCTGCAAATCCCCGGAAAAGAGCTATTCAATCAGGTATTGGCAAGAGAACGTCCGATTTCGAGCTCTCCGTGAGGAAAACTGCGCCGATTAGTTCGATAAGGGAGGGAAGATCTAGACACAAAACATAAGTAAGATCTGTGTTTCCATATCACGTGGCCTCAGAAACATCACCAGAAAGAAGAAAGTCAAGGGAAACCCAGGCCAGGAAACCTAAATGCACGTTGTCTATTGATATATATACCTGCACCATTTCCCGTATTATCCCTAGCCCTGGGCCTTTCCAAGCTTTTCCGGGCATTAACCGTAACACAAGTAGGTCCGCCCTTATGACCCAAACAAGCAGAACTGTGCTGTGGAAGATTTGGGGAAACAACGGTTCCAAGGACTATAATTTGCATCCAAGATGGGGAGAGGCGGCTTCTCAACAACCCACCCTCCCAAACGCCTATATCTACCCTGCGAGACTACGGTGGTGACTCCTAGAATAACACCACAACGCGAAAAGGGAAGAAAGCAAATCCGCGAGGTGGTCGGAAAAAGCGAGACAGCGAACCTATAGTACCACACCACGTCCCTGGCGAGGAGGGGGGGGGGGGCGGGGCTAAAATTCGTGCTCGAAAAATACAGGACCCAAGACACCGTTACAACAGTGAGGGTGGGGAGGGGGGCTGCATTCATTCGAAGAGGACACGATCCACGGCTACATCCATCGCCAGTTGTGAGGGGAGAGGGGGGTGGTGCGCCAAAGTACTCTGAAAAAATGGAAGAACCCACAAGCTATACACAGTCATATTCTCAGAGAAAAGATGGGAGCGGGGGCGAGGGGCTGTACTCGATATCATGCATGGCCGGCCGTAGCATTATGACCGTAGGGGGGGGGGGGGTGCTTGGGGGGGGGGGTTCTCAGGGGGGGAGGCATATCGTTTGAAAGTACACAACACAAAAAGTACAGGCGCCTCAGGATGAACGGCCACAGCAGTACCAGATAGTCTCACTCATGGCGGGGCAGCAGGACGAATATAAAATCAGCAAGCATGTGTGACTTTAACCTTAGCAACGGGCGGTAATGCCGAGGGGCCGAACATGAGGTAATAGTCACAACAGAGGAGAGGCTGTCGACAGCACCCCGAACTATCCGAAAAATTACCGGCACATGGCAAGAACTCCGCGTTTGGTTCGGAATCGTCACGCGAAACCCCGGAGGGGATGTTGTTCGTAATCCTGTACAAACGACGTCGAGACCCGGTTGTTGGAGAACGGAGTGTACATGAAAACCGAACCCCGGAGCAACCCAGAAACACAACGGACAGACACAGTCGAAGCGCTGTCAGTGGCGTGATGTGGCGTGAAAGTCAGCTACACTCGATGTGTGCGTATACTTCAAAGTATAGATAGATATCAACGTATGTCTGTGTGTTGCCTGCGTGCCGAGATTCGTTTACGTACGTTGCAAATATTTACATTGGATCCCTCGCACTAATAACGCGCTGCTTGCTGATACGATGGGATCACACGTCCCTGATTATCGTAGCTACGTGGCTTAGAGCGCAGCAGACACCGTAAACACAGACAAATAAATGTATGTATGATACCTGGGTCGTACGTATCGACAGTTTTGTGTGGGCGGCATGATTGTGGTACCTGGTACCATGCGATTTGCCTGCACTTTTTCGATTTTAAATTTTCAACACTTTTTCCCGGGGCTTCCCCGTGCGTATTTCGTATAGCCCTTGGGTGTCGTAGAGTACTGTTTTTTCGATTTTCGTAGTCTGAAAAAACTCGGGGATCTCATCAGCACCTAAATCCGATGCTTCGCTATTTCTTCTGTGGTGCTGTTTTTGCCTGTTCTGGTTGTGTGCTGCTTGTCACAGCAGCAAAGGAAAGTACGTACCAGGTACTTCGTACCGTATTACGGTGGGACTGCAACAACGACAATAACAATAAGGAGAGTGTGAAATTGGAAATAGCACACACCCAGGATCGCAGCTTTGTTGATGAGTATGTATGTATGCATGCCTGCCTATATGAGAGCTTTGAAAAAATGCAGTAATCGCCACTCTCTCTCACTTTGTTCTGGTGGCATTACGAGTAGCTCGTAGAGATATCTGATCTTCCATCTTCCACGCGAAGTACCTGCTGGTATCTTTTTCATTCGTAGGGGGTTTGTTTGAATTTGTAAAGGCGTTTTCAATATTTTGCATGTGAAGTACTTTTCACCACACGAACAAACAAAGGCAACGCTGCCAAGGCGTACTCGGCGAGCTCCCCTCAAGGGGAATCTCCCCACGACGGCTGGGGAGAGAGGGTTTCACTTCTCCACAAGATTGTGTAGGCGGCGCATGAGAACCCGGGCGCGACGGACAACGGTGAGATCGGCAAAAAAAAGGAATAACCACGCCGAGAGGCAGACAAATGGCGACATTATGCCCCGCTGATGAAATGGACTTGCTCTCGCTCTTCTGTCTAGTGTCTCGCAGTGTTTGATCCCATGCTACGTTGGGTTGACTCAGACTCCAACGGTCTCCCGGCCCTGAGACGTAGTACCGGCATGTCTTCCTGTTTCTGGCTTTCGCTTTGCGGTTCTGGCAAGTTTTGGTATGCAAGAAAGCATCCAGCACAGCTGGAGTCCGAGACCGATCTCATTTGTTTTTTCGGCTCCTCGAGACCTCGAGTCGACGGCGCACACACTGTCCTGTTTTCTGCCCAAGTTGCCAAGCCCATCTCTTGTCCCGACCGCCGCACTTGCCAAGCCCGTCTCCTACTACCGTCCCGAACTTGTGCATCTTTCCCCAGAACGTCCTCTACTGGCACTCGGCGGGCTCAAGGGATTCGGGAGAGGCAGGGGGGGAAGGAGGCAAAGAAGGGACTTTTTTTTCCGGCTAAATTTGACTCGGAGACACGCAAGCCCGCGCACGGGGTTATAGGTGTGGGGGGCGTACTAAAACTACAGCACTACCACTGCTTGCTTTGTACGTACAGCAGCAGCTGCGGCAGTAGTAGTAGTAGTAGTAGCAGTGTATCTGTATCTTGCTTTTGATTCATCGCCAGCAACAAGCAGCCCATTTCATTGATTTGCAGCGCAGCAGCAGCAGGACCGGCAACAGCAGCCGCGGCGGCGGCGGCAGCAGCAGCAGCAGTAGCAGAAGGGAGCAGCAGCTTTGCATTGTTCGCTGACCGGCATCAATTTCCACCATGAGACCACGCAAGAGCAGCGGCAGCAACAACCAGAGGCCTCCTGCTCCTGTCCTGATCGACAACACCCACTTCTCCGACTCGGCGAGCTCTCACGAAGGCGGTAGCGAGGATGAGAGCCACCAGGGTTTCGGGGCGGTGGTGGTGGGGCCGGAGGCAACGGGGAGGGGCGGGGTTGGGGGGGCAGGGCGCCGCAGGAGAAGTGGTGGCATTCCGAGCCTAATAAGCAGGCAGGGGAGCCGGAGCAGCCTCAGGATAGATGATGGGATCAGCCGCGCCCACGAGATTAGCAGGTGGGTTTGGATGTGATGAGTTGGAACGAGAAGCGCTGCCGCTGCTGCTGCCGCTGCTGCTGCGGCTGCGGCTGCTACTACTGTCGCTGCTGCTGCTGCTTGCTGTGAGGGTGGCGATGGTGTTGTTTTTTTTTCTAGTTGTTCTTGCTGATGTTTTGCGTGCTCTGCAGGTGTTTTTGCATGCTGGTTGGTGTGTTTCGCTGGTTGGTGGTCTTTTTTTTTGCCTGTGTTTCGTTTACCCGAAGAGGGAGGCTACGCAGTATGATATCGTGGGTACATGATGCTGCTGATTTTATCGTGTGTACCCTGGCACCAGCTACCAGTACCTGGATGAGCTGCCGGTACTGCCGTACTTGCCAGAGTACGAGCTGCGAGTATGTAAGATACCCGGTACCGTCGGAATGCATGATGACCGTTTAGTCTATTTTAGTCCACAATGTAGATTGTAAGTAAAACATAAAGCGAGTATATTGGCAAGACGGGAAGTGTTCTTTTCCGTTTCCGAACGGTACTCTTGCACTGGTAACATGTCTTTTCTTTGCTCAGTACTCGTAGTTTCGCTGTGCTCGTACGTATTGTTTGGACGACGAGCGGGCTAAGGTGCCAAACGACACCAGGCAGCAGGCAAAGGCAGAAACAGCGACGGGAGACAGACGTGAATTCCCGTATCATATCATATGAATTGAGACTGTCGTTTTGGATCATCACTGCTGCTGCTGCTGCTGCTGCTGCAGACTACATGTATTGTATACCAGGTACCAGGTACTTCATATATACCTGGAGTATGTCTGCAACCCTCTGAGGAATCGAAAGATGGCGACCAAGACATGAGAAGTGTCGTCTGTAATAGCCAACCGTCTACGAGTACACTCGTAGCGCGAGCGTGAGATGAGTACCGGTAGAACGTAGGACGATGCGCCCCCCCGTCGTGCGGCGCATTTTTTGCCCCCACCCAACCGGTGGCCGATTTCTGCGATGGTCTTTTTTTTCTGTCGTCGCTTTTTTCCTCTGAAGGTTATCTATCTTTGTCCCAGAAGAGTATGTACCTCCCCCCAAACGGGGTACCTTTGCCCCGAAAGGGTACTTTTTGCCCCCAAAGGGTACCTTCGTTGCCCCAAAGGTCCCCCCCCCCCCCACCTTGCCCCCAACAAGGGTATATTTTCCCCAAAAGGGTAACTCCCCAAAAGGTAGAGGGTTGCCTGCCACTTTTTCGAGAAGTCGTTGGCACACACTGCTGTGCACGAGACGATTAGATCAAACTCTAACCCTAACTCTGAGCCTAAACCAATCAGACCAGCCCTAACCGTGACTCAAAGCCGATCAGACCTAAATATCAAAACAGTGTTAAGCTTTGCTGAAAGGGTACGCACCTTTTTTGTCCCTAAATGGTGTACCTCTATCCCACAAGAATACCTTTTTGAACCCAGGCACATCGACTACATGAAAACTGCAGGTGCGGCAGTAATAAACAGCCGTCGGCCATTTGCTTCAGTAGGTCCGTGAGATGGCTGCAGTGGAGTTCACCGCTCCTATTGATAGTGCAACCACTCTGACGGAAATATAAGGAGTGTTCAAGATTTGATGTGAATCACAAACGATTCTTATGTTTCCGCCCACACTGACAGTTCTCGAGTAAAATTATCGTAAAAAAACTTCACCCATTATTATTAGTATAAAAATGGCTAAACTTATTCAGCATTTATAACTAAAATATGGTGGCGAAGTAAGCCAACTACCTGGCATTGTCATGGTAGTATTTTATAGTAACCGACTTAACTGTTACCGGTAGCACTTACCAGTACACTGGAATTACCTGGTACTACGTAGATCGGGGTATGATACAGTATGCGCCAGTGAGATACAAGGCGCAGGGCTACGCAAATTACCGCGCACGTAACTATTATTACCTGGTAAATATTTGTGCTGTGAATAGCGTTGACCTCGCACAGGGGTTCGATCGTTTTTTATCAGTAGCGCTCATTTTTTTTCCCAGTATCAGTACGGAAAAAAGGGTTTCCATATCCCAACGAGGCGTTTTCGGAAAAGACCTGGTCGAGAGAGAGAGCCCCTTCCGAAAATATAATGTTCGCCGTTATTGTAGCCCCTTCGCATCTTGTCGAAAGAAAACGAGCGGTGAGAAACGATTGCCCACCCCTATGTGAACTCAGTTCTTGGGGACAAACCAGTCAAGTTATACCTGGTAAGTATATAGTTTGCCCCCAAAACGGGACTGTAGTCCTAAAAGGGTTGAGGTAACTACGTGTAATATCTAGCGTACATCCCTATCCAACTATTCCAACTAGAAAGTAGTCGCCGACGTGTGGTGACCCAGTTCAAGCCCCGTAACCATTGCGGTACCGTCTATTCTCATAAGGCAGACAGACCCCCGACGGGAAGTTCAGCTTGAAATTGCAGGGTCCACCGAAAAAAATATCGGGAGCGTTTTGAGAACTCTCAACGCTCAACCCTTTCCAATACTGCCCTGTAGAAAAGCCTCAATCAGACTACAATTCTAAGCGTTTTAGTCCCCATTACGGAACTGCAGTCCGAAAAAGGTTGAGGTGCAGCAGTACTGTTGTACCTGGTAGCGTGGAAGACATCCCTCTACTCTAGTAGAAACCCCGCTCTCGAACCAGTAGGTACCGTTTGGTAAAGGGCGATGAGATAAGGCGTTCCGTAGGTCCCAGCTGGTGTTTTCGATATCGTGAAGAGTGCAAACACCCGAACAACGCGTCTGTGGCAAGGTCTCGTCGAGATCGAAGGCGCACCATTTTCGTTTTGTCTGTCTGACCTCTCCCCCTCGTTGTCATCGAGAAAATCGGCTGGGAATTTCATTGCAGGGGGTGTGTTGCCTTGCGTGTTGTACGAGCGTGTAAGCATCCCGGTTTATTGTCATGCAGAGGGCCGGTGCTGCTGCAATTTGAATTCACGCGCAACAAATACATCCAAGTGGCTGTTTGTCATGCTGTGCTTGCTATGTATACGTGCGCTACGTGTAGTTGAACGGTACGTGCAGTTGAGCGCTACGTGTAGTTGAACGCTACGTGTAGTTGAACGCTACGTGTAGTTGAACGTAAACGTGTAGTTGAACGTTCGTTTACAAATGCTCGCAAACGTCTATTATACTGCAGCGGCAGCAGCAGTAGTACGCATTTGCTTTCTCGTGTTTTCCCTCATCCCTCACTGCGAGGGAACGCAGTAAACATAACCACATACAGTAGGTACGCATGAGGGGGCATGTACGTCGTTCTGGGCTCTTTCGTGGGTTCCGAGTAGTACAGGTATCGCCCCGATCGAAAGGTTAGTTTTTACCCGAGGGTAGTACAGAACTACGCGATACCACTTCCTTTTGGGACCCCGAGATAACGGCTCAAACGATACCGGCAGTATTTCCACACCTCGAGGCAAATCATGATCTATCTGCGAATCATCTACTGCAGTTCCTCATCTACCGTGGTGATGAGCTGTGCAGGATCTGCCTTATAGGGCAGATTCACCCCAGGAAGCATAATCTACGTAGATCATGTGGGTTGTGCGGGTTCCACTCGACAACATGAGAGGTGCAATTCATACATATCGATGATATATATACAAGTATTATATTCAAGGCTTCGCTCCGCGGGAGGCCTACGCCGCCCGCTACGCTCGCTCAGGAAGAAAAAAAATATCAAATTACCATGGCAAGCGGACAAAGCTCCATGATTGAATATAGTTTTTTCATGATCCATCATGCAAACTGGCGACTTGATAACGCCAAGAGTCCCGCCGCAATGGTTTATTCAGGAGAAAACAGCTCGGACGCCGCACATACGCTTCGCGTCGCGTGCGGTTACCGGACGTACGTCGCCCTCGACGCTCGCTCACATGCCGTACGTACGTACCCGAGGTAAGATGATCCTTTCCCTCTTTTGACATGCTTGCGGTATGTACTGTTGTACGAAAAAGAAAGCACAGGACGGCATAGCAGCACCGCGAAAACAATGAAAATGAAACCGAAAAAATTGAAGAAGAAATATATCCCCGTCCCCTCAAGTAATATTTTTCTGACTGATTGGAACACCTTGCACCTGTCAAAAAATGAAGAAAAAAACTTGCAGCAGAGCTTCTCTCTCAGCCTTGTACGCTGCCCGTCCCTCTCGCGACCACCTTGCCACCGATTCGGTCCTGGTAAAGCTTTCTTTAATCTCTGCCACAGTGAGCCCCGTCGACCTCCTCGCGTTAAGCTCGGTGCTCACCGTGGCCGTCGTTCGCCAGCCCGACAATATTCCTAGTCAGACTGGGTACCTCCCTCTTTTCAGCCTGGTCGCAAAAATAAGCACCGCTTGAATATTATCTTGCAATCCCGAACAACCTTCAAATACTCGTACATACTCTATCAACAATCACAAATGGAGGCCAGACAGAGCCCATTCATGCATCCCCCGTGTCTCGCGGCACACGCGATGCCTAGGCACGAAAGCGGCGGCCGCGCTCCTTGCAACCCCCCCTCTACCTGCCGGCACCCGCTGACACTCGCGACGGCGCCGGGCTCGCCCACAGTGCCGGGCTCGGATTACACGCACGCATATGCAACGAATTAAGAAAAAAAGAAAAAAGGACCGAAAGTTAGTGGAGAGATTAAGAAAACAAAGAACCACTGGAAAGGTCCGGCAAGGAATAGAGGGAGGCGGTTCCAAAGTGGGAGCTCTGAGAGTCCAGGGAGATCTAAGTAAGTAACTCTATATCTGCTTGGAAAGATCTAGATAGTGATCTGTAGATGATCTGCAGATGATGTGTCCGAGGTGTGCACTTTTCCCCTCTTGAAGTCCTCACGGGTGTTCGCTGCGTTCCGTGGGTGCGCGCTATGGAACTTTTTTGTTGAGAACCTGACAGCCGTTTCCAGGCCCGGTTCGTTGAATCGTACGATTTGTATACCACTGGTATGTATTTATTTACAGAGTACGCGCGTGAGTTTTTGTAGTTCTTCTGGCGGACGGGTGGGCGACAATCAAGCTTCACCCTTTCATAGCATCGCACCCACGTTTTTGGGGGGAAAAGCACTTGGGATTAGTGTGTGATATTTTTTTGCAGTAATGCAAAAAAAAATGAAGAAAATAATCCCGTCACGTTTTTTGGGGACGGTTTTGTTTGGAATTCATGCAGGACAATGTTCGCGGTGATGAGAAAATAGGGTTTTGAACCCTTTCGCTATTGATAGTAGTGCAAAAGTTATTCCGCGCTGCGAGTTTTCCACACCGCTCGTCCCCGAAAAATTGGGCGCAGTTGTAGAAGTTCCACGCCTCTTGGACAGATCATGATTCATCTGATCTGTGCACAGATAGGTCAGTACTTCCTCACCTGCCGTCTTTAAAGGTTGCGCAGGATTTGCCGTATAGGGCAGATCCAACCCAGGAAACATGCGCTGAAGCGTGCGGATTGTACGGGTCCCGCTTGGCAACGTGAGCTACTGCTGTAGATGACACTTTTTTTCTTTTTTCTTTTTTCTTATCCCATTTATTATGTTCGCCCTTATTCTCTCTCTCCCTCTTCAGCCGTAACTCAGATCCGGGGTC
>JBBMHQ010074454.1:0-12489 GCA_037834295.1 Postelsia palmaeformis
TGCCAGATCCCACAGAAGTACCTAGATAAGGATCGCACTCAATAGTAAGCATGGGATCCCAGGAAAGGGAAGGCATAGGTGCCCATAATATGTGGGGATACGCTCCAGCGCAGGATCTCCTGCGAGACGCCCCGCTCCAAGGAGAGGTCAGTCAGCGACAGAAAGGCTGCCAGAAACGCAAGTACGAACCACAGTGTGTGCTGTTTACAATACTTCAGCCTTACCAACACCCGTTGCAAGTTGCTATTGACACTGTACCAACCGTTGCTGCTCACAGGCGAACATTTTGATATGTCAGCCAGGAGACATCGGGCACCTGTTGAGAACCATCGGCACGCGGAGGCGGCACCCTCAACACACGATTAACGTAAGTTTCAGTCTTCAGTATCTTCCAGGTATCTGGTACGATCTTCATACGTACTTGTATCCAAACATGTGGACGTCGTACAATTTTTTCTGTTCGCGACGTTCCAAAGATTGACGTGCTCGACCATTGCCTGTCGTACCCAGCTGTACGTGTTGGAGAGCCAGATGGAAGTGGTGGCACGCCATCTTCTTTTTCTGCAGATCGCCCAAGATTGGGAGCTACCCATCCGGCAAAAAACCAACGTCTTCCTCGAGATATTTGGGAACTGTTTGGTTCAGGTGTGTGAGTTGCCGACTAGGCGATCTCGCACCGATAACCTTGCATGTTTCTGGCGGCTGCTGTGGCGTTGTGCTTTATTCGACACGCGACGGAGCTTACATGTTGTGGTGCTGCCTACGGTCATTGTTGTCACCCCCCAACTTTCTAGTGTGCTCCTACTTTTCCGGACAGTATTATCAATACTACCCTGAAAGAAGTACTACCACCGTAGTACTGTACGTGCTCATTTATCGGAGAGCTTTTCCCCCAATTTTTCGACATTTTTTTGCGCATTTTTTTTTTTAATTTTTCATCTTCCACGTTCTCATGTTTTTGTTTTCCAAATATTGGGATGTTAGCAAACTTGATTTTTTTGCTTCTGGGGAATTTCACGAATGGTGATACAACGCCTCCGTTATTGATACATATTATATGTCCAATTATTACCAAACTTTGAAAATTATGGAAAAACGCTTTCCGACAAGAATGAACCTAATACTGCTGTACGATTTAATGGGTACATACTCAAAATAATCATTTCTATAGGTCAGCCGGTCGCCCCGGTAGACTATTACAGTGATCAGCTTCAAAGGCCACTGGTATTGGTACCCAAGTTCAAACCCCACCGTGGTGAGATTTTTACTTTATGTGAGAAAATAAAAAGGAACCAATTGCTGAGAGCGCCTTCGTTGCGTGGGTAGGCGGAATTCGACGCAAGTCGACGAGGGAAGAAAGTGCTGAAATCTTCTAGCGATAGAAATGCAAGGCAAGTACCGTAGTGGGGAGGAGGGAGAAGAGCCTACTTAGTGGCCCCGGATCTGAGCTACGACTAAAGAGGGAGAAAGAGAAGAAGGGAGAAGATAATGAATGGGATGGGGGAAAAAAAAAAAAAAACAGTACGGCCCCGCGTCTTCTGGTATATGGCACCTGGCAATATGGTACTGCATTAACTACTGCTGTGTTACAGTACCCGTGTTATATGTCCACTGCTAAAACCGCGCCCTTCTCGACCACGCAGGACCGAACAAGCCGTTACATCGCTCGCCTTGGAAAGGAACTCGAGAGCATGCTCTTCTCGACAAGAGCAGAGACAGATTTGGTGGACCTGTCGCTGCTCAAATGCAGACAAAAAGACCAGCTTGAAGAAACCTTTAAATCCTGGTGCTGCGATGTGCCCTGCAACAGTGAGTGGGGATGCAAATACCTTTTGGAGGGGAAGGTATCGCTCTAGGCGTATAGCGCTTAAAGTTTGCCTCGCGCTGAATGTACGTCTATGTACGAAGCGTGTAGAAAATCAATATCTGGAGACCACGTACGCTAAATTTGGGGGCGAAGTATTGCGACCTAAAAACGCAAGACGGTATGTGCTATCAAGCGTCTAGGGAGAGCGTGCGGCGTTACAAGTATCATCACAATTTATGCGCGTGTGTCTTACAACCCCTTATATTGCACTTCGGACACACACCCTATCATACTCCCGCAGGGTATGACAGTGTAATACTATGAGCGTACTAGGCTACTTCGTGTGGGCGACAGTGTATCCACCACGATCGTTATTTTTTTGTGCAATGTTAACTTACGGGGTTAAAGGATCTCGGCACGAACCACACGAATACTTGGAATCGACGAAGGCGAGAGAGTCTGCCAAGAAGACACGTGGGTTGTTTCTCTTGCGGAGATATACGCCCACGGTACCGAAGAAGTAGTTCATTCGTTTCGAGCGCATGGGCGTCGCTTACTCGTATCCGTTCCCACCCCGCTGCTGATTATTGTTTGCTCAGTGATGAATCTGCGAGAAAGTCGCTTGAGGAGTTTTTTCGGTGGGCGATATGATCACCGCAAAAATCTCGTTGACTGGGACTACACGAACAGACTCAACGAAGTTGCTAGCATCATTCACCACACTCAGTATAGGTAAGGGGGAAGATTGAATGGGAGTTGGGTACTCATAATTTAGGTGTCTTTCGCATCGTAACCCAGCCGTTTTTGTCTCCAGATGTAGCGATTTAGGTACCAGATAACCTGTTTATGTCCGTGTCTAGCGCCCCGGAGATCACGCATGAAAACGATTCGGCAAACCTTTTAAGTGGCGGAGCAACACCCTTGATAGGAGCTGGCGTTTGGAGGGCATCGCTTTCGAAATCGGTGACCAAGTCTACGACCAACCTAACCGAACAATGATCAGCTATGCCGAGGGAATGATGGTGAAGGGAAAACACCGGGGCATGAAGAAGGAAATGAGGTCAGCATATGAACTGGATTTGCTTTCGTCAGTGTGCTGCGCCGCTACGTAGCTTCAGCACTCATCAAGTTTGAAGACCTCACGCGTCTCGAACATTCGCCAAAGCTCGTTGCAGCGTTATTCCCGAAGGGTCACAGTTTTGCCAGTGCCCGGGGATTGTCATAGTTAAACTGCCGGCAACGGTTTGATTCCGAACATCGTGCACAACTTAACTTCTGCCTCCGCGCGATAATACTACGGTATTGATAGAAAGATTTCAAGGCCTCAAGGCCCCTCTGCGCATTTGGCGACCAAACTGAAGCTATGCCGCGCCATTAAGCTTTTATCGCTATTGTCGGCGTTGTGGGCGTGCTGATTGTTGCTTTTGCTCGCTCCAGCAGACTGAGGTGATTATGTCTGCACTGGTTGCGAACTGGGGCAATGACGCACACGCTGAACACAACAACCCGGTCATACTCCCACAAGGAACAGCAGGGATATCAGCCTATCATACCTGATACCTGGTAGTGCGTAACGTTGTACAGGTACCCTGGTCCCACTGTTTTCTCTCCAAAACCTTGCTTGGTTTTGTTTACTTCTAGGTGTGGAGAAACCATCTAGTTTCACAGCAGTCTCCTCTCTGGCTGTCCCGTTGGTTCTTTCTTTTTTTCCCAGGGGCTTCTGGTTGGACATCCGCGTGGGTCCATTCATCACTTTTGGAGTAGAGTGCGATCTCCCCAACGCCTACGCTGAAGAACTGTTTACCATTATTAACAAAGGCACAGGCAAGTGACGCCCTTAAAAAACACAAGGTCCGCCCATCGAGCTACTCGTTTCGAAAATCCAATAGACCACGTGAGGCATGATTTTAGTTATTCGCGGCTACGAATTATGATTCAGCCATCGCAACCAAATCAGCGTCCTGTTTCAATAGGTCACGCTTCTTGTGAAAGTGTGATCACAATCATCAGGATGCCAATCTCTTTTTTCTCCTGGGATCGTAGGGCAGCTCCGTTTCGCTCCTTGCGCATGGCAACCTTCTACTCCGATTGCCATGCAAGGGTCAACCTTGACGACCTTGGTTGTTTTCCACAGGGACGGAACAACACAGGCACAACACCGTCGAAGTGGCAGTTTATTCCATGGTCACGTATTTGTGGGGGTTGGAAACGCGCGGCCAATACACCATGACCAAGGTGAGATACAACTCTGTTGGATTGCATCGTAGCTGAACAAAGTAAAGCCGGCACTCGTTCGTTATGATATTATAGCAGTACTACAAAAGACCAACGCTTCTGCGAGTTTTATTTATTATTACGCGTTATACTATGTTCCTCTGCTTGCCTCTGCTTGACGAGCCAACAGTTTTGCGTGCTAACAGAACCGTAAGCGGGGGATAGATCTCAAGCGGGTGACAGTACATTTATCCAGCCCAGTAATCCTTCTGTTAATCAACGATCATCATGTTTGGTCTGTGACCATCTATATCAGAAAAATGATGTCTACAGCGGCCTCGGTGATGATTCCAGCACGTCTAAACCGAATGAGAGTAATGTAAAATTGGAGAGCAAGGAGCAGCATTGCAAGGCAGAGGAGACAACTGCTAACCAGCAGCATGTGGAAGAAGGCGGTGCTGAAGGAACCAACGCAAACGACAAGCAAAAACCAGACGAAGCTCCAAGAGACTCGGCTCGTCGTGTCCCACAGTCGAGGGCTTCTGGTGTTGCCGTGCAAACTCCCCAGACCGACGACGATAGGTAAGAAACATTGTAAAATCGAAAATGTTTGCCCCAAGTCGCAACGTTGACGGGGGTCCCGTCTCGCACCCAGCACGGTATATATCGGCCTTGTGGAACCACAATGAGGACATGAGGGTATCGGCCAGCGTCGCAGCTAGAACGTGTGAGCCCACGCACGGTATGCTATTAATGCTAGCCCCTGGGAAGGGTGGTATAGGTCTACTCTGGACGAGCGCATGAACACCCACTCGCCGCGATTACCTTTGCCGTCACTCCTACACCAAGTACAATCATAACGAAGATTTGTCTCTCCTGGAACAGAGCCTGTAAGGTCCGGCCAAGCTAAGAAATACGGTCAACACCATTTTGTGAGTCCCTCGACGTAACTCTAAGACATATGTTGAATAGTGTCTCAGATACCTTTTCCAGCAAGGCCTTGTCTTGAACGCTGTTTCGTCTTTTACGTGTCTTATTTGCATGAGGCGTCCCTGCGCTCGAAAAGGGGCAGTGAGGCGATTTTTCCCACCAAAAGAACGTCGTTGGATGTGAACTCCATAAACATCCCCGCGGCGGCTATTATTAATAGATGTCTCGAATAATGTATTTGAGCCCTTTCTCAACAGGGGCTTGCCTTAGACGCTGTTTCGTCCCTTACGTGTCTTATTTTCAAAGGCAACCTCCCTGCATTCGAAAAAAGGGGAAAAATCAACTTTCGCTCACCACAATAATGCCGATATATACGAACACCGTGAGAACGGGGTCCGGGGTGGCCCACGTATGTCTTGCAGAATATATCGGACCCCTTTCTCAGCAGGGGCTAGCCTTAGACGCTGTTTCGTCCCTTACGTGTCTTGTTTTCGTAAAGCAACGTCTCTGCGCTCGAGAAGGAGAAAAAAGGCATTTTTTGCCCACCAAAAAAACGCTGCTGTTTTTCATGTTTCTTCCCGCCGGTGCATGCACGCATCCGCACTGCTGATGATGAACGTTGAGTTGAGCATCAGCTTGACAACAGACGAAGGTGTGAAATTATAAGCATTGACGTTGAATTGTGATATACAATATGTACACTGCCACCAGTATAACACTACTATCAATACCACTCTGACAAGTTTAATATCTACAATCGTACGTTATCACAACTGTCTAATCGTACCCGTCTCCGTCGTACCAGGTGCCAGTGTCATATATGTCATACGTATCCCGTACCTAACCTCGCTTCATACTTTTTATATATATCAAACGCATGCTAGGCGAGAAAAGGCAGTAAGGCACGTCTTAGATATTCTTTAGGGGGAATACCTTTTTTTGCATGACATTGAAGGCACTTGAGACAAAGCACTTGAAGCGTGTCTTACTTAGAAAAATCACGAGCGTCAAGCTCAACTGCGGATGTCTTCACCCGTTGTTAGCGTGCCTTACTATTGTCGAGGCTGGAGTGCCTGATTTTCTTTTTCTTTTACCTGTGCTGTGAGTGCTTACTACTTCGTATAAACTTTTGCGCATGCGCATCTATATTTCACTCAATACAACGAATGCTCTAGAAGCCGGCATGAACCGGCTTATGAGGGCCGTTATTGTCGAATAACTTATTCCCTGGTTTCCTCTTTAACTTGAAAAGAAAAAAGAGGAAATGAGAAAAATTATGAAATGTTTCCTGAATCAGAGAACTTTACAGAGGTCAACAAATCAGGAACGCTTATTATTAGGAATGCTATATATTTCCTCTTTGAGAAAATAAAATCAGGAAAATCAGGCAATATGGGCAAAATACTCTTCGATAATAAGGGCCCTCCTAAGTGTGCTGAAGTCAATTTTGCAATCACAGTAACTCCTTCGCAGTGCCGGTCGAACAACCAGCACTTGCCGTTAAGCAGTGTCTCTTTCGGGGCCGTTTGTGGGTTGCCTTGTTACCTTCATAGTCCGTGGGTAGAGCCACAGGAAGGCGCACAGCTTCGCGCTCGTGACCACACGCGCTCGGCATCGACGGTTTGCACGCACAAAACATATCGTTGTTTATGCTTGGATATAAGCTGTATAGAGTAGATGCGTTAGATCTCGTACAACAGGCATAGCTCCATCGGCAGCAAGAGTATCATACGACTCACGATAAGCGTGCATGCTGCGCGAATGGTGCTCCCCCAAATTGGTTACGCCCCCAGGACGGCAGCTGTCTGCAGGGAGCAGGCTCGCGCAAGAGCACAATGCATCATGGAGACGTTCGATGGTGTGAAGGTGGGTATCTTTGTCAATACTTACCTAAAAATCCTGCGTCGATCCCCCATCCGCTCTGTCTCGACGGCGATGTGGTGACCATCCACAAGCGCGGACATTATTGTACTGAGAATGTATCGAATACACACTGAGATGGCTGACCGACGAGGATCTTAAGAGGCTAACGCAGAGGTATTGTTGGACAAACTCGGGCATCACTGATTATGTAGAAGATGCATGTTGGATTGAAAGTGGCACTCGATGGGCCAATAAAAGCTCAAGGGACGATGAAGATTGAGGCGTTCAGATGCAGTTGAGAAGAGTAAACGTGTGAGGTGAGAGCAAACACTCCAGTTCCTCAATCTTGACAGCGTCTTATAGCAACGTCTATAGACGGCTTGTCGCTGCAACCCGTCGACTACAAAAACCGCTGAAGGGTTTTCTAGCCTTCCAAACATCCCGTTACTCATCATGCGGTGAAATTTGTTGAACGGCAACTTACGATGCATTGACCAAAGGCTGTGTACGTATTGTAGTGCGCTTTCCATTGAAAATTGGGATTACTGTGGGTCGAACTTTTGGGGCATATATTTTAAAAAGGTAATGCCCCAAGCGAAAATGATACATCTGTTCTACAGCCGACGTTATCTTCTTTCATAACGAAAAAGGGGGTCCTGTAGAGGAAACTCGAAGGGTAGGGTGGAGCTTGTATTGCGAAATTGAGCCCAAGGGGTATACCAGCCGCACGCAGGCCTACGAGCCTATGAGAAGTGACAGGGTCGCCGCGCGCGCTGGCTGCATCTATGAATAGGTGTTCATGCTATCGGGCGATCTAAGGCAACATCTCTCCAAGCCCCGATTCCAAGGCCTCTTCGACCGAGTGCATATGGGCTTGACCGCGGTGGATATTGCGGGAAGCGACGGAATGAACAATATTTTGGCTGATGATGCTGTTATCACGATGGACACCAGCAGGTGAGCCTGGATTCGTGCAAGCACGCCCACATGGAAATCCTTCCGCGTAGGAGGAGCGGTCATGTATGATAAACCCGTATGCAGTGCAAAATGTAGAATGAGCTTTTGCGACGAAGTAACGTTTGACGATTGTTCTTCCTTGCTGCAGATATATGATCCCCTTCAACAAGGAGCAGCAGCGCAGTTTCATTGGAAAGGCGTGCAGCTTGGCGTGCGACAGAGGGTGGGAGCCATTGTTCTGTGAGTCTGCTTACTACCCCCACAATATTTGCTCGACCTTGACGTGCCATGCGCCGCATTCTTAATCATGCACTGCCCAAAACAATACGCGATGGCTCTGAAAGCTGGTATCACAACCTACTCCTAACCTTCAGGTTCGGAGCGTTCAAGCGATGGTCCGCGGACACCTGCAAAAGACGCGGAGCTCAACATGGATTATCTTGGCTATTCATTCAGTCGAAAGCCTTCATACGCATGAACGGCTGCGCTAGATGCCTGGCGTGTTCATATTACGGTGCAGGAACTAAAGAACGACTCGTCATTCAACCAGCACCACCTTGGACGTTCCGAGAGGCTGAAGGAACTAGTGCCGCCAATAGCACACCATAAGTTGACGTGTAAGCACGCCATAACGCCCACTGCCTTCTCCTCGCAAAAGCACACCGATTGAGACGAGCGAACGAGTGGTCGTCATTTAGCCCCGACAACGTATGACCCAGAGGTCGTACCGACGCGGCCTCCCCCCTCTCTTTTAGATGTACACCATGACCACTGAGCTATGAATAGCATTCCGCGCTGACTGCTAGCTCCGTGGATATGGTGTGCATTTACTGTAACAAGAGCGCAATTAGCGGTTATGGTGTACACCCAAAACTGTCGTGGTACCGCTCGAACTTCAGGTTTCTATCAACATGGTTCTGTAACCCTTCATCCTACGTCTGATCTCAGTGCTTCCCCGCCCATCCGCCCCAACGTTTTGGATCAAGCGTTTTTCTACCCACTTGCTGAACCGCAAGTCCGTGTAGCTCGACACAAGCCACACGTGGTCCACGAAGTTGGGCCGAACACCAACCGATCGCATGACCTTTACCCGAGGGTCTAATCGCTTGCTTAAGCTGTATCCCAGAAGTGTGGGAGAGCCAAGAACAGCGCTCCTTACATCTTCCGGCGAGCCCTTCAACTCCTCCGTGTAAAACACCATCGTCTTCTTCAAGTTCATACCGATGCTGAGATTCAGCACTTGAGGGTATTTGAAAATCACGCCACTTGCCTCCTTCCGGCTTACATGAAACGCCTGGGTCCAGCCAGAAACACGAAATGTCCGGAATAATCTTTTGCGAATGAAATTTTGGCTGAGGGAGGGTGCGAATGCTCGCATGCACGGCAACCGTCGAATATCGGTATGCGCTACGTGACCGAAATTACGGAATGCTGTTCACCTGCATGAGGAAGACCACCTTGGACTCCATCATTGCGGTGCCGTACCCCATGATTTGCGGGCTACGTGCTAAAACACTTGAGACCTGGAAACAGGGTATTGAGCAGATAAGAGAGGTATTGCCGTCAGGACATCATCTTGCGGACCGAGCGCCTACGAAAGTACCGGTATTGTACATCGTTCGTCTGCAGTTTGGTAGCGAGGGCAAGCGCCGCATAAATATATGACACCTGGGAAGGCACAAGCATCGTCCGTTCTCACATCTGCTTTGTCTAGCTGTAGCCCCTCCTTTAAGTAGGATGCCTTCCCACGCATGCTCTCAATCCCGTAGCTCAGAAGTATGGGTGACCTTATCACCATCTTCAGCACTTGTGCCTCGGCAATCCCGATTTCCTCCGTGAGGAACCTCATCTAACGTGCCAACAGGACCAGAAAGGTCGTTCCAGGTATATAGCAGGTAACCATCAAGGTTGAGACTACGGCAGTGGCATTATTTGTGTTTTTGTCAAGTTTGAGCGGCCATCGTGACGGCCGACACCATTGGTCAGAGACACACTGGGGAAGTTTAAAGCACTGTAAGTCACTGTATAACCACAGCGAACGTCGACAACCACAGCGTAACGCAATCACTAAGTCACCCTACCCATTCCCCGACGGCATGTCGCGATTGTTGCTATCCCTGCGTGGTCGTACGTAGTGCACGTTGAAGCACCATTAAACTTGAAGTACCTGCACACGACAAAAGCCGCGTAGGCCCTTCGGAATTCTTCTTCAATTTGGCAAGTACCGTTAGTGCAAGCGTAGAAGCGAGGATTGTCAGCTTAGGTCGAAATTACAGCATGCAACCAAAAGATTCACCACCAAGGTCATGGTGCCGTAAGATAACACAACCAGAAGTGAAGTTGCCAGCTCTCACCTTTGGCTTGATGCTGGTTTCTGCGTTGTACAGCAGGATAGAGGGATTCTTCGTTACAATACCACGCAACGCCTGCAACGAAACATTGTGTGATATTTTTAGTTCGCTTGATTGGCTGGAAGTCGGGCCATTTTCCATTGTTCTTGAACGCTTCAACCGGCAAAGGTGTATACATCGGTCAGGGCATGAGGTGCTCGCTTTAAGCGGTTCGGGCGAACCGGGCCCACTGCGTGGAGCTATGTGTACGTTTTGAACGTGGTCTGCCTTGACCTCACAAGGGTTTGCAGCGCCCCATAGAATATATTGTATAATAGAATCAAGTGTAACCGCAAATAACCCAAGGGAGCACGATTAGCACGCCCACACTCCATTTGTGTTTGTATCTTACCACGTCGCTCACGCCGAAAGTTTCCTGGAGCCAAGCGACCTTCGGCATCAAGTTGTTGCTTACACTGAGCGACAGTATCTGCGCACCAAGGGGCCAAACAGAAAGTCTGAGACGAGCAAGTTGTTGCTTACACTGAGCGACAGTATCTGCGCAGCAAGGGGCCGAACAGAAAGTCTGGGACGAGCAGCAAGCTACCGAAACACAATGCATTGGTTTAACCATGCTTGGCTTACCATCACACGCGATTGTCATTCGATAAAGTAGAGAAATGACTAGAGAAATGACGCCCGTGCCTGTGCCCATTTGGGCTGAAATATCCTCGCCTGAGGGTGGCGTATGAGAACCTTGCGCACTTGATGTTCTTCAAGGAAAACATTTTCGGCCAACCACTTGACCTGGTACCAAAGTGTCGGGGATTAGCGCGAAACGTGGTAGATACAATTTAACGAGATCTTAGTAAATCATGATACCACGGGACCGGCAGTACGATGGCTCAAGACGCTTTCGTCTGTTCTCCAACATGAATACTCCAAATACAGACCGCTAGGCCGTGTACGGTGGCCATCGTCTACACCAGTGATATCAGTGATATACTAGGCACCTGGTACGGAAAAGCGAAGGTCAATCAATATGCAGGCAACCGAGCGACGATAGCGACGCATCGGCCGGGGTGGTCCGCAGCCGAAGCTCATTCTGCTTCAAAAACAAACAAGCAAACATATTCTCCTCCATGGTCACGACCGTGTTTTGATTGTTTAGCAGTGACATTCACTACGAGCGTGTTGGCAGTGATACTTCTGCTTTCTGATTGCAGGCAGGCAATTGGTTGATGTAGTGTGCTCGGCGGATAGGTATATCCTACCTTCGGCCTCAGGACGTCGTCAACGCTGTAGGAGAGTAGTGATGGCAAATACATAATCACGCGTTTCAGGCGATTCCGTGGGACGCCAAGCTCATGCTCGAGATACGCCACCTGCCGTTTCAAAAGACGGGACGTAATAGTTTTAAGACCCCCGGGCGTTGTCGATACATGATGGCTTCGCGTTGAGCGCAGCAAACGGCACTAGGACTGTCTATGATGATAACAGCCATCGGGGAAAATGTCATCTAAGCACCAGCACGATCCGGCAGAAATGCTGCACTCCGGTAACAATTTCAGCGCCGGCCCGTGCGGTCAAGTGGCAATCGAAGACGAGAAGGGTACACCTGAGATCAGCCAGGGGCGCGCGGTCGTTAATGGAAACACCGCCATCCCCACTACCCCGGAGGCACTGGGATACCCTCACGTTAAGACGAAGTTTGTTGTCCACGCTGAGTCCCAGCACTCGTGAATGCTCCTTCATGAGCTTCGTTAGCTGTAGACGCCGCAGCCCCAGTTCTTCCATGAAGTAGACCATCTGTCGGTGAGGGCAGAGGGAGTGACTTTAACAGTGATCAACAAATGGTACGTGAAATATTAGCAATACTCCGTATGAAGTTCCAAAGGTTTCATGAATTGGATGAGAATACGATGAAAAATCTGGTAAGGGCGGTTTCACCGTGTTGAGCGCGAAGACCGACGCTGTGGAAAACGACAATATGCACATCGACGCGTCCCCGCGACACGCGCGACACGGGGCGGGCTGCTTCTCACGTCAGGATAATAGTATTGACTGCGATACGCTCAGAGAGCTACAGTAGCCCCTAGAGGACTGGCTTAGAGCACGAGCAAGGCCCCACGAACACTTGGGGCAATTGCTATTTTACAGTTGAAGAGATCGCTTCGCTACCAATGTACGAGAGCGAGCGGCTGACGAGCTCGCATGAAAAACTGTTGCGCAACCACTACAATTGCTGCTGTACGCTTATCAATAATGGCCAGCTTACCTTGGCGTGCAAATTTCCCACACTCAACCGGAGAAAGGTCGGTTCCTTCACCACCTGACGCAGGGGATGGCCACAAAACAGTATTCGGGAAGCCGCGGCAGGATGGATCA
>JBBMHQ010074465.1:0-12489 GCA_037834295.1 Postelsia palmaeformis
TTCAGTCGTAACTCAGATCCGGGGTCACTAAGTAGGCTCTTCTCCCTCCTCCCCATTACGGTACTTGCCTTGCATTTTTATCGCGAGAAGATTTCAGCACTTTCTTCCTTTGTCGACTTGCGTCGGATTCCGCCTACCCACGCAACGAAGGCGCTATCAGCAAATGGTTCCTTTTCACTGCTCGTAGATTTTCATTGAATGTAGCTAAATCACGCTTTCCCGCTTTCCGCTGCAATCCATTCTTACTGAAGGAAACGCCATCACGAGTAAAGCATTCGGAACTTAGTAGGCGCGCGGACTACCTATAACCCACCGGGGAAATGAACGCAACTAATTGCACACACAACACTTCGATACGAGTCGACGAGGAATGATCAAGTCAGCTGCGAGCCTTGAGTGTCAGTACACCAGAAGGAGCGGCGCAGGCTGTCATACCTGGTACAGCAGTAAAAATGAAGGGTACAGCATATACGGACGTACCCACAGTGTTCACGACGCTACAACCACGTGCAGGGTACATATTTCAATATTTCAAGGTGACACGCATCTCGTGCGCTACATACCATGACAGTCAGCGTTTTCAGCCACATTTGTTTGGGTGCGTTTTCTAACGTTGCTGCAATTTTTTATTTGTTCTTTGCGTTCACAAGCTGCTTTTGGTGGCATCGCTGCTACCAGAAGCTTATCTGCTTCTGTGGAAAGGTTCGGGGAAATCGGTATTATACCACGCGCGTAAAAGCGTCGTGTTGAAGTTGGGCTGTGTTGGCGGAGGTTACGCCGCTCCTCTCTGGGCATGATTCTCTGGGCGTGATGGTACTTTTTCATGGAGTATCACAGCGTTGCCAGCAGCTTCTTTGTGGACAATAGAGCACACAACTGGCTACTGCTTGGTCTCCCAGATTGATATGACCATACGCTATGGATGTATGTTGCTATCCGTGGGTGATGTTGCCCGTATTTGAGCGAGTGCTGCCTTGTCCTGTGCTTCGTGTCCCTTTTTACCCATCCTGGAGCCACATCCTTCGTATAACACTGAGCTACTTCGATTTACTGCTGCGAAGGAAGCGACCCTGCCGAGGAAGGCAACTGAACATATTGCAAACCTCATGGAGTCGAGACCTTGTTAACAAGAGCGACCTTGAGCGGCCGTTTGCGAGCGGCGGGCAACGACCTCATTAACGCCTTGAGCCAACCGCGCTGAGCGAGCCATGCTTCTATAAGGTGATTCCACGTTTGTTACGATCGATGCGCTGTGGCCAATTCGCGAAACATTTCGCTGCTCGTACCGACTCTGGCACAAGCGATTGTCTACAAGCTACCCCTCATCGGGTCGCGTAGCTTATAGCGCAGGGATCCGTTCAACCCAAACGTTGACCCAGGCTGCTTGTATGTGTGTCCGCTATAGATTTGCGCGGTATACACGTCAACGTCGGGCACAGTTTGGGGCCAGACTTTTCGAGGGTCGGAGTTTTATCCTAACTGCGGACAGTCAGACAGACAGACACGTTTGCTTTTACTAAAAGAGACTCCGTTCTACAAACTGGCAATGACAAGTAATCCACCATTTTCATGCACTGTTCAACCTTACAAACAAAATAAGAAGTGCACGCTTTCGCGTACGGCCTACGGAGGTAGGAAAGGCGTGAAGGCGCTGATTTCCGAACAGAGACCTCAGGAGCAAATTGAAAAACTAGAGCGGTTTCGGCAACAGACGGTAGAGACAGCCTATAAAGCGAACATCAGCCGGCATATACAGCCCGTGTGCAATGCATACGCACTCTCTCCTGTAATGAATCCGTTTCGCTTGAACTATGTTTAGACTGCGTTCCGCTACTTTCCATGTACCCGCGCGCACACCTTGGCAGGAAGCGATTGAATCCTTTTATGACCCTCTTGTCCAGAAATGCATCCAGGCGTTACAATATCCCCACCAACACAAACACAACCACCGTAATAATCGGAGACACGCATCATTGTATGTAGGGGCCCCTTGACAACCACACACACTCTCATCAAGACGTATAGTAGGGGCCGTCACCTTTTTGGTTCAACAGTCCTCAACGCAATCAGCGTAGCCGTATTCTTTAGCCCACGCCATCACGTCATCATGCCCCCACATCTTAGCCTTCGTATTCTTTCTGCCGTCAAAGACGCAACCTTGCGCGTGTGCCCACTGTAGTACGTCCAGATGTCCCCCCGCGGCAGCACTGGCGCACGTGTGCGCGCCCCAGGGGCACCCATTTCGCCATGCCCATTTCAGCACCTCGAAGTTATTTACAGATAATGTCACGGCACAACAATTACTATACCACGGACAGCCCCGTGCCCGCACCCACTTCAACATGTCCAGGCGACCTGCCGAGACAGCGGCGGTACACGTATCTTCGTCCCAGAGCAGCCGTTACACCGGGCCCATTTCAGCACCTCGAAATGATCATTGATTGCTGCCCTACCGCATACGTTACTGCCCCAGTAGGAACCGTGAGCTCGTGCCCGTTGAAGCACTCCCAGGTGCCCTCCGTCTGCAGCCAACGAGCAAAGGTTTACATGCATCCTGTCGTAGTCTGTGGCATGCATCCATTCCAGAATATGAGCGTGTCCGTGTTTAGCTGCCACGCAGCTGCAGCCATCGCGCAAGCGGAAGCCGTTGGCTACCATCCACTACAGCGTACCTAAGTGGCCGCGTTGAATAGCCCCTGTGCAAGTATCCACGTTGAAAGGACACCCTTGGGCCTTCGCCTAGAGCAGCTCCAGGTGCCCTCCCTCGGCAGCGCGGAAGGTCGTCACCTTGTTCCAATCGGCACCGTTCGCTCTCGCCCACTGAAGCACCTCTAGGTAACCTCCGACAGCTGCACCCGAGCACGTTCGATGGTCCCAGGAGCACCCGTGACCTCGCGCCCACTCAATGATGGCGAGGTGTCCGCCCTCAGCACCCTTCGCACACGTCTTGCTGTTCCAAGGACAGTTTTTGAAACGTGCCCACTGCAGGATATCGAGATGCCCCGAACCGGCAACACCGTTGCATGTAGCCTCGCTCCAGGGGCAGTCATTAGCGCGTGCCAATTTCAGAATATAAAGACTGCCCTCCGTCGCTGCAGCTGTGCACACCATCTGTCGCTGGTCGGTATTCTGACCAAACCCCCACTAGACCATTTCGATTTGACCCCTGGTGACAGCTTTGAAAAGCGCCGCTCTGGGCAACCAACACCCGTTCGAGTGAGCACACTTCAGATCCTCAACATCGTAGTGTTCGGCAATCTATTGGCATAACATCGAGCTTTTCATCAAGCCGCTATCAAAGCTCCACTGCAGCTGAGACAGAGGTTTCGGGTGTGATGGCTCGAGTGTATTCTGGGAGGTCCCCCCAGGCGTTTTTCCACGATTTCGATACACCGGCGAAAAGTACATGCTGGTTGAACAGGGTTTCCGCTAGCAAACCCATCGCGTCCAGGTTGGTGTCAAGTGGGAACCTCACTCCCGAAGAATTTGTCTCCGTAGCTTCGGGGGTCGTCGTGGATGTTCCGTTTCTGAACGTTACACTGCCAGCAGAGAGATAAAAAATCGTGATATTATATAGAGGCTATTTCAAATAGGATGAACAAAGCGCCAACATGTCAGGAGACAGAAAGTCTCTGCATGAACGTACATGCACTCAGAACTGGCTGCGCTCGAAGCAAAGGCGGGAAGCGAAAATAATGAGGCACTGAATTCTCCCTCCCCGCCCAGTGCGTTGTTGCCCATATTGCCTCATCCAGTGCGCGTTACTGCAGATACAATATAAGTGATCAAATCATCAAAACAAGAGGCCGGATGAAAGGTACAGGGACCCCAAGCAACTCAAGCGAAAGCTTTTGCATACATACTACAACATCTATACCGTTCAAGGCCGGACAAAAACACCGTTAGGAGGCCTGCCACCAGCATACTGTTAGCCCTGAAAAAACAAGCGGACCTCAGTAAGCCAGACGAGAAGCCTCGTCTTGTCCGACAAATTTTTCGCTCTCAAACATGGCACCCGTTTGAAACTCCCGCAACGGGGACGCAACATATGACGAGTACTACGAACTTCATACCAAGCATAACACGCTTGAGCAACATTTGCGAATATCGACAGGGTTCACACCTCCCATGTTCTTGAGAGCGTCCGCTCCTGGATATCTTGACTTGCGGGCTAGCCATAGTCTGCGCAGGCATCGTTGCGTAAAATGAAAAACGGTTAGCGCTTTATTACAGTAGCATTCGGAGCAGAGACATCATCAACTGCAGTATCAGTAAAAGTAACGATTCTAGTGGAATACGAGGTTGTTCTTAATGGAAAGACAAAAATTTGATTCGCGAAAAAGTAGGGGGGCACAGGAGTAGGTGATTGGGTCATACACAAACTAGCGCAGAGGAAATACCGGGAGGGGCGCGTCAGTGGCACGACAAGCGACGAACATGACATGGCTACTGATCCCCTACTTCGTGTTGCTTTCGCAAGGATGAGCGACACGACAGGTGCCGTTAATGTCTTGGTCATTGGGTCCTGCCGTACTTGACTTCGTTGTTGGGTTGGCGACAGCATCGGGTCACGGCAGAAGTGCAGGCCCTCGCGTGCTTACGTTTTTACAAACCGTCAATAGTGTGTCGTCTGTCGACTACACCGAACTGGATGCGTAAGCTACATCACTCGGGGCAGAAAAAGCAGCAGCAGCAGCAGCAGCAGCTGACTTGCTGCAAGGTTTTGCAAGAAGCCGTAGAAATAGAAGCGCACTGCCGCGTAGGCAGACGAGACGTCAGCATTACCACGGCAGTGGTCCCGAACCTTGTACTTTTCCTTATTCAAGACACAATCCTGGCTGAAGGGGTTCTTCACTCGAGGAAAAATACGAAGACGCAGCACCATTTTGGCGAAAGCATGCCACTGGGACTCACCGGGCTCCTCAACCTCTTTAAGAACTGCAGTTCTGTTTGTGGGACAAACCGCTCATATTCAAAGTACTTTGTGTCCCTCAAACGGAACTGCAGTCTTCAAGAGTTTAAGCGAAAAACTCTACCCAACCACTCTTGTTGTTGTTCCCACATTAACTCATCGCCACGAAACAATGCAGTCAGTGGTCGTAGGACATGCTGACATGTCATTCGAGCGCCATTTTTGTTTCACATTTTGCTCGATGTTCCTTACAGTAAGCCACCCAGTCGCGTTTACAATTTTTCATAAGATGAGTGTCTGCGTGTGGTGTAGAACTCCTTGAAAAAGGGGCCTCTGGAAAACGTAGGGACTCATCCCACCGTATAAGTTTTGTATTTTGCGACTAACTGTTTTGGACTGTCTGATGTGTTCAGGTGAGCAACCACCGATTAGGATGATAAGGTCTACGTGCATATTTGATTTAGGACTCGCGGAACAAAATGTTCATCGAAGAGTTGGACGAACAAACTTGTTTCAGGAGAGATTTTGAGCTCCTCATGTGAGGACCTTAGAGAGTGACAAGCCACCACCCCTATAAGACATTGCTCCGAAGCCACCACCCCTATCGTTGCATGTGTCCTCAATCAAGAAGCTACCTAGCATCGCTGAAATAGGATTGATTTTGTGAGGCGTATCGCTACGACGAGGGTAGCAATTTCTGCCCCCAGCGTATTTTTCTCATTGTTTATTGATGGATCTTTATAACCTTGCAACTGCTACTCAAATGCCGTTCGATTCTTTTATATTTTTGGAGTAGATCTCGTGCTGCCATGAGCTTGCTCATCGCGTTGAGGGTACAACCTTCTATAATCCGTTTTTTAGGTGACGTCGGAGGAACGGCGCGGTAAGGGTGGTGGCTTACTATTTTCTGAATTCCTTGCATGATTAGGAGCTCACTATCTCGCCCGAAACATGACTTCCAAGAAGCTTCGTTCACGCCCCCCGACCGAGAAATTTATGCGCTAGAACTGGAACCAATATGGTACGTAGACGTATGCTCCTAACGGGCGGTTGCTGGCGTGAGGAGCTTCACCGGATGAACAAAAAGAGCCATACAGTGCAACCCCTATCGTTGGATAAGTAAGACAGAGCGTCTCAAAGTGCGAGCCTCAAAGGTAAAGTAGCAAGCGTTTTACACCCTGCTGGTATGTGGTATGATACCTAGACCACGAGATGTCCGGTAAGTGGCACTTTTGTTTCATGTCGGGACCACAGTACGAATAATGCCACGATAGCAAGTTATTACTGTACTTTTTTCCGAGCATGGCAACCTACTCAGTCTCCCACCCGAAGCATGATGTTAAATGTTTTTGGTTGTGCAACCCGACAAATGTTTCAATGCGCTACATGCAGTAGTCCTAAAATAATTATACCACAAGTAAGCCTACCATCCTAAGCGGTAGCTGCTCATGTTTGATGAGGTGAACCGGTCATGAAACATTGAGCCAAAGAGTGCAACCCTTTCGTTGGGGCGAGTGATGAATTCAATTTCGGTGCACCCCTATTGTTGCGTGCACAGCGCCTACACATTTACCCTCATTCCAGTACAGGTGCATGTTGGCTCTACCCTCCAGTACTCTCTACGCTGTACTTCCTGTGGGTGTTGTCTGCGGGCCTGCGTGTTGTGTGTATGCAACCCTAAAATAGTGGGTGCTTCGCGCAGTTTGGCGATGAATAATGGGGCATTTATCGTGACTCTCCGTTGTACTTCCCGGTAGGCCACAACCTCCGAAAGGTTTTTAAAATGTTCTCAATGGCGTTGTAACTTCAGTGCGGATGGCCAGACAGTATCAGATTTTGCGTCTAAAAACCGCAGAACTCTAAGAAACGCACCTAGCAACAAGACAGCACGTGGTTCACTGTTCGTTTGCGAGGGAGAATACATCGATTCTACCCGTACGGAACGACGGTGTTTGGTCTTTCTCCGGCCAGATAGTTCGAACAAAATCGTGGAGGCTTTCCATGAACATAGCAAAACACAAAACAACAGCAAATACCAAAAAGCAAAACGGAAGATACAAACAGAGACACGAAAAGGGACAAGCGGGAAATAGGGAAATATGAAAAGAAGGCAATATAGTCGCACGGTACGACCTTTGTCGACCATGCCAAGCAGCAATCAGCTATCTGTGCACGCGCTCCACGGGTTCGTCGCTGCTGCTGTTTGCTTCTGCTGGTGCTGCTGCGGTTGCCACAGCAGCGCCAACATAATTATCGAACGCAACCAAGAGGGCGCCCACTGTTGTCTCGTGTCTACACACCACAGGTCTAGAGTGCAAGCTGGGGTGCCGTCATGTATTACTGTACTACCGATGCTGTGCCGCCACAGGCCTATAGTGCAAGCTGGGATGCCGTCATGTATTAGTATACTACCGATGCTGTACCTCAGAAGAGCTTGTTCGCCCATTCGTCGCGCCACATATCAATCTGGTTCGTACAGTATGTACATGATAATCTTGGTAGAAGCTACACTGCTGCTACTGCTAGAGATTGCAGAAGCCGCAGCGGCAGCTGCAGCAGCCGCAGTCATATTCTCGACGCGTTTCTCTCCTACGCGACGAAATGCATATAGCGGGGCAAGACGCGCCGCCAGGAAATACTCGCAGTGTCGAACCACTACAAAACTATTCATAATGGTCGGCGCCATTGAAAATGCGAGACATCACTGACTGCACATCTGCACATGCGCATGTGAGAGGAGGACCATATGTCGAGCGCACATAAAAAAGTTATATCACGTAACGATATGTTGCTCGTACCTACTACCTCGTATACGAACTCCCAGCTTTGTCGTCTACCAGTACTCTGCAAATTCTTAATCGATATGGACGTCATCTTCTAGATACAGCTGTGGTGATTAGGCCATGGCGCTGAACTGTATCAAGGACCTTGGCTTTGCCCTGCATTGCGGTATGCTCGATTAGCACTCTACAGTAGTGCAGCACCACAAATGAAACAGCGCGGACTCCGGCGTGGCGTGTGTTGAACTGGTGCAATGGCTGAAGTAACTTTGGGCAGGCGTGGGCTGCTGCGTTGACGGGGTATTCATCATCACGGATCACGCCGTGGGCTCACGATCTACCACCTGTGCTGCAATGCCCACATTAACCTAGAAGAGACCCGACAACGAAGCCAATGGAAGCACGTCTGCCGCCGTTTTCAAAGAAGGACGTTTTGTTTTTCTGTTGTAGCTCCGAACGTGTCCATGGAGATAAAATTTGGCAGACCGGATATGAGCTCATCGGTGCACTCCCGTGAATGTGCCAAAGCGACAACACTTTTCGTGTCCTTCGGGGCGGACCTTGTCGATAAAGTTTGAAAATTGGTTCCAGATGCTTCATTTTTCGGTTTCTTGTACTGTGACCGAGTATGTTGTTTATGCTGTAGAACGGTGAACAGGAACGTACTGGGCACGACTTCTGGGTTCCCAATCCTCACCTCTGCAACACCCATTCGTAAGAACGGCTTGCAGCCTGACGTTAGCTCAGCCCGTGTTTCGTGTAAAAGACAGGCACGGACTTTTCAACCGCTGTGAATCAATGCCCCTGGCCAACCGAAGCTTCAATCGATAAAGCATGAATTTGGTGTTGAATGGCTATCTGTGGGTAGGTTCACGAGCGTTTGTAGAACCCACTGTTGCACGAACGATTGGTTCACGTTCTACGCAAAGGGGAATACACTTCGTGGCAAAACAAATTCAGATAAACGGCTGCAACTCACATCCACGCATTCGTTTCGCAGGTTGGACGAGCGCGGCCGGAGTAATCTTCGGTGGACGGTTCACAGATGATATGGTCGGAATACAAAACAATCGGGGAGATGTGAGGACAAGACGTGGAGACAGGAGGTAGAAAATGTCCATCCCGATGTTTGATTACGCTGTTCCAGAGACACCCCCCCCTACGCCTATCGAGTACCCCCCCCCCGCTGCCTCCTCCACCTACCCCAGCCACCCCTCGTTTTCAAGGGGAGGGGTGGGAGAGGGATCTGAGGGTTTATCTGAAACTAAGTGGCTCGAGACTGAAAAAAAACCAGACGTGCTGGTACAGTATCTTCAATCGTCCTGTCATAGCTGCGCTCCATTCTGTTTTTCAGTCTGATCTTTCATGTCAGGTGTCGAACAACAAACACTGGTCCGGATTCCCCTGGACGGGCGTAATACATGGCTTGTGCATGTTCCTTGCAAGAAGCGGGACGTAAGTATCGAAGTCGTGGCAACCGTGAGCCGTGAAACAAAAACGCTGGCCCCCACAAGCCTCTACCGTTAGGACCCACATTGGGCGTGGCCGACCATCTATGCGAGGGCTTACGAACGACAATTCAACCCATTACTGCTCAAGTACGTAAGAGGGGTAATACCGATGCAATCCGGGTCGTGCACCAAACTCGAGGCACAGCGCAACAGCAAAGAAGAAGGTAGGCGCGTTGACCCCTGCGGGGACATGACACATTCCACGACGTGCGGATTGAGAGTTACAGCTCAAGGATCGTTTCAGAAAGAAGGTGTGTAGGTTCTGAGTTTCTAAAAGTCGAGGGTCTGGCGAACAGGCAAACTCTTCGTTGCAGCAGATATAAGATAGATCAGGGGACCTCATGCTACAACGGTGCGCTTTCGATAATACACCCCATCTCATTTGTCGTAACCTCGATGTGACACGACTCCGAGCTCTCGACAACAAAATCTCACCCGATCACTCAGTATTTTTCGCAGTGGCACACACTAAGACTTAAGTGCTGCGCCTTCCCAGCTCAAAGAGTGTTGAGCCGGGGAAAAACGGTATCTCATCTCGTCGACTGGGACTAGGCAGCAGATCGATGACATCTAAAAAATACGGATTACGGCGACAAGAATGAAAAAACAAATGTTTGAAAGACACATTTCAATTGCCGTTAGGGGCCAGCATGCAAATATAGTATTTATATATATTATATATATATTATATATACTCCACGTGTATATATATATATTCCACGTGAGTGAGGCTGGTTTCGTAGTCTGCAGGGGTTTATGCCTGTTGACTACTGATTGTCTGCTGGGCAGCTCCAAGCCAAACAAGTCAAGATCTTCCTGACGAAAACTGTCGTTTCTCTCAACCGAACAAGTCACCCGTAGTACCGCTGCTGCCGTTTCAATACATACCCACTGCCGTCTTATCACACCAATGCTCGCGCTCCCTTATCATACCAGGTACTGTGAGCGCCACTTGTCGCACCCCCTTGGCCGCTGTCATGTCGTCCTTGCCACACAGTACCCAAAAGAAACCTGTTCGCGGCCAGTGCCTTCCGGTGAGCTTCTCACCTGAATACAACACAATATATTACGGCGCTTTCTCGAACCGTCACCTAGGCAACAGTTATCTCAAGAACCGCGCCCCGATGATCTGAATCGCAGTTGTACCAGAACGAGCTCTCGTGTTGGACGCCTCGAACAAACGCGTGATCCAAAGGAAGATCTCTTCCTGGATAGGGCCACGAGTACGCAAGGTCAAAACCCGCGGCAGCTAGGACTTCCCTGACACCGTCGATGTGGGCTTGTGACCAAGTGTTGAAGTCGCCCGCGAACAGACATGGACGATCGACTTCGAGCACCGAGAGCACCGCTTTTACGTGGTCGACCAGTTTTAGGAGGTTGCGCAGCGGCTGTCCGTTGTAGCCATGAAACGACACAAATTGGACTCCCATACAGTCTGCTACAGTAGTTTTCTTGAATATGAATCCACCGAGCTCGGCGTTTGGGCTGGTTACTTTCCGCACGTTCGTGACCCCGGCAGCGCGGCTGTAGATGGCAGTTCCGTAGCCAAGCCTTGATGTGTTGTTGACAGTGTCGATGGATTCCGACGACAGGTTGAGCTCTTGCGCCAACATAACATCAGGCTGATGTAGCTCGACGAGCGTCGTTGCGAGTCCTGCAGTCTTTGCCAGATTTTGTACCAACACCTTCATCAGGACCTCGACGATGTAAAGGTGTTGCTCGAGCCCGGCGCTGTTGCTCAGGTCGAGCGCTTAATCCTGCGCATCGTAATTTTGCATCCAAGCATGACATATTGGTTATGGAGATACTCGATCGAATTGTGCATTGTTCACAATATGGCACGCCCGAGTTGGTAATCGGGTTCCTGTCGGTCGGACGTAGGTGTGCTTTCGGTGGTCGGGATATCGGGAATCAACTACGTACGGTGTCACAACGAATCCTCGGACATGGTGCCCCAAACAGTTTTTACCGGTCGAACCAGTTCCGACCTTGAAGTTTATGTACTCGTTTTGACAAAGAAAACATGTTTGCCAATAATGTTCCGTGAAACCTGGTCCAGACCAGGTGATCTGGAATAAACAGGTTGACACTATACGCGAACTGCTTGAGAAAACAAAACAAAACGGCTTTCGTGCTGCATGCGCGATCGGAACGAGAAGCGCGTTGGGTGCTCCTATCTCACCAAGCTCCTAACCATGCACTATGCACTGGCGGGTTGTTGTTTTTGTACAAGCCTGTTCTAGGTGACCGGATGGCTAGATAACCGGATGGGAGCATCTCCCACGCTCCTTGTTACCATCGTTAACGTCGAAGTTGTGCTCAACCTCAACAACGATACAATATACAGGGAGGGGTTTGCTGACAACGTCAGCTCAATAAAGCGAGCCCATGCCTGCGATAACATTAGCAAACGCAATAAACAAAATGTTCCAGGAACTATACGAGGACGTATGCTGAGCACTGGAAGGCCTGTGCGCGGCCATCCACAGATAAAAGCGAATGACACAACTCCTTGGCGTTCTATAGGGACTGAAAGCCAAGCGTTCAAAAGCAAAACGTCTCTCTCGAAACGCAAAAGGAGTGATAATCCGCTCGCGTGGATCTGGTGGCCTGTGCGCTCGGATTTCGCCGTGGGGGTGGAGAAAGGGGTCTGCACAAAGCGGGACCAGCCGCCTGCCGCCGAGGGAGCTCGTGCTCGGCCTGGCGCAGGTGAGGCAAGTGGTGGTGCCAGGATAGGCAGAAAATACTTTTCACTTAGAAGTAGAGGGGTCGGGTGCGGTACAAGGGTACAGGGAGAGCGAGGCCTCGATCCGTTGGCGACAGCAAGGCAGAGGCCACCCCTGATGTCGGCGGTCGCTGTGAGTCGACAGGACGGCGGTGGACGCTCCAGTGACTACGCGTGTAGTCGTCGAGGCACGAGAGCAGCAAGATTCGTGTCTCTCGGCAGCTTTCTCAACTCTTGCAACAAATACAAACGATTATATAAGAATTAACACAAGGGGGGTTTAGTTTCTAAAATCAACCTCAAACCGGTGAGTATATCTGCGCACACACGAATATGAGGCAAGCTCGGCTTCGGACTCAGACATCCGCTCCATCACGTGGGAGCAGCATCTTCACGGGGCACCGCGTATCTCACGAATAGCGGCCGCAGGGGCTTCGAGGGTCAGGGAGGGGAAAACAATTGGTCGGGACCGAGTGGTTGAGGAGAAAGCTGAGATTTGCATGGTGGAGATAGGTGACAGCCTGGAGCTCTCGTGCTGATTGAGCAAAATGAGCGCTCAAG
>JBBMHQ010074476.1:0-10784 GCA_037834295.1 Postelsia palmaeformis
GACCATCGCATCGGTCAAGGGACAAGCAATCTCTTACCATCTAGCCATCTCCAGTTGGAGCCTCTTCACTGAAGTACTACAAGCCCACTCTACTCTGATGGGGACGTAGGAGCGCACCTCTCGACTCGGTCGGACTCCAGTCCTGCTCTGGCACTGAGGTTGGTCATTATGCCTTGACTCGTTGTTATCTTCTGCGTTATGCCTCACTGGGTGGTAACCTGTGGCCCGAGGATGCCACTGCTACCAACTGCTAGAGAACCATGCATGTGTTGCCTCATGACAATGACCTCAGCCCTCGGACCTGGTAGCCTGGATTCGTTTCACTTGTACTCCTTATTCTCGGGCAGAATGCACGTACGCACACGTACGAGATGTGCGTGGCATTGCACTTTGAGGGGATATACGTAGGAGGCCTCAGAAAAAGATAGAGTCAGCCTCTATTATCGTCGAAAGCCTCCCTATGTGGTAATATTTGCGCCTGCAGTGGTGGTAGTTCCTGAGCCCAGGAGGCCCGCACGCCGGTCGGCCAATCAGTAATATTTGTCGCCCAAAAGTACCACCCATGTAGTACGAGCCCACCTCCACCTGTCTCGTGCAGCTACGCGTGCCCTCGACTCACGCGCTCGACCCCGCCCCCTCCGATCAGCCACACCTCGTGGTCGATAGGAAAATGCCGAAAAAAAACAAAAAAACACTCCTCGTTAAGATCGACCCTACAACCACACAGAAAATGCACGGCATCCATCCGGTAACATGAGCTACTATTATCAATAGTGGACCATACAAGATCGCGAATATATCCGTCCTGGAAGCTCTCTGGGCGAGTCATTATCAAGCAGAGGCGGACAGATTAAAGCTGATCTGTCCGGGGTATGGATAGTTTGAACAGATACGAGTCGTGTGCCCCCGTCGGGGCACGCCTCTGGAGCTCAAAGGCTGAAACCTCGATACATTTGGGACTTCAGTACCGTTTTGGGCACACAAAAACTACTCAGAATTTCAGTGCTTCGTCTTCACAACGGAAGTGTAGCCTTAAAAGGGTTCAGCTTGCAATCATTTGTTTGTTCGAGGTCTATGATAGCTTGCTTAGTGAGGAGGTGCTATATATATACGAAGTATATATTATGGAATCCCTCAAGCAACGATCCCGTACGTATTTATCTGGTGCTACCACTAATCGCCACCCGCAGCGACAACGCTAACAACACTGCATCATATATATGAACAATAATAGCCTCATCCCACGGTAACGACGGTTGCGCGTTTTTGTCTTTTTTTTTCTGACCGCGAGTGAGGTCCTCAAGTTGCTGATCAACTACCGGTTAGACTCCTCACATTTTTCTTCTGTACGATTGGCATTTCTTTCGGCGCTACCGCTGCAGCGTAAATCAATCTTGGTCGGACTGCAAGAACAAGGCCTCCACGAAGAAGTCAAGTTTCGGGTGGGATAAATGTGGGAAGCGCATGTGAAGAGCTCAGGACGTAAGGTACCACCCTACCGTGATGTGGACGTAGACACTACGCAGTCTGTCGGAGAGGGGCGGTGGACATGTACGTCACCCAGACGCACACCGGCTCGGATTATTGTGTACGCCCACATACATGCAAACGTGCAAACACCCCGTACGATTCGACGTTCGAGCACGGGTCAGACGATTGGGGCCGTTCGTTGGTGGCGGCAGTTCGCGTCACACGGTCGGTTGGGCTGCTAACATCTCACACACACCTCGAACGCATCATCCATATATCATGTAGGTATTTTCAAGGGCAGAACTTTTCCCGATTTTGTGTGTCGATCTTGTGTGTGTTCCTGCTCGCTCTTCCTGGAGAGACCCGGATGACCTGCACAACAACAAGGTTTAACAAAAACATGGGATCTTGGGATCTTGGGTTGGATCTGTACTCTACAGATCTTGCGCAACCTCGCACGAAGGCAGGCGGGGAACCGCTAATAATACGGGGGGCCATATTTAACAGAACCTACGGTGTACACTAAAGCCTTTATATTCCATGAGTTTTCGTGACCAAATTTGGTCCTATTTAATATGCCCCCCTGTATTAGACGTCTACCGTAAGTGACGATTATTACGGAGGGGGGGGGGCATAGTAATAAGGACTCACTATGCACACCAAAAACTATGTATCCCATTATTTTCATAAGTTGTATGTATTTGGTCCTGATTACTATGTTGTCCACCCGTAACATTCACGAGGTGTGGAGCATTGCTCACGTACGTTCAGTATGTTTGCCGAACGGAGTGCTGCGTGCCCCAATTGAACCACAATCGGCGGTGTGGCACGGCGCGCGGGCAATCTCCCACTATAACAGCAAAATCACGGATCGATTCGGTACATGGACATGCGTCGGGCGGGTAATCTCACACGCGCTTCGGAAGTGTTGGGCTCGTTGAATATGATACTTGATGGGGCCTCACCAGGTGCCAGTGGTGCCATGGTGTGCGGAGCCTGGCGTGCCATGGTCTTGGGAATACCTGTGGCCCCAACGGGTCAATGGTCACTCGACCGTCGGAACCTTATCGTCTGTTATAGCTATAATACGCATGCGTCCGTCAGAAGGGTTGACAATGGCTCGATCGCGGGAACCTGGCCTATCCCGGCAAAGACTGTTGTGGCCTGATTTGTCGCGGAAGATGCTATACCTGTGTGCACCAATCGCGTTCATGATGAATTATTCAGAGGCAGCTGGTCCGTCGTGTCAGTGGTACATACGTGTTTGTTATGCTCCAAAGGCTCGATAACGTCTTGATCGGGAGGACTTGATATACCAGGGTAGTGCTGGATCCTGATCGGTCGTGGGAAAGTTATACATTCGCCCTAAAACGGCCAACGAAACCCATGATCAGCAAAAACTACATAGGTTATGCCAATTGGGCTGCTATTCACCCGGCGCCTTCTCTCCCCCGCCTATACAGACAACCGAAGCTCTTCGCCAGGTTCACTGGATTGAAGGACCGCGGAGAGGTAACGGTCGAGATAATCGCTGTGTACGCCGCATCGTCTCCTTGCAGAAAGTCTTGGTGCCGGCATACACCCTCTTGTCTCTCTGGCTGACGATCCTGTTCCCAATGGTGAGAGGAGTGCGTTGCATGGTTGTAAGAAGGGTGTGTTGTGTACATGGCACATGGTGGAACAGGTAGCAGGGACTGCAGCAGCAGCTATGCGCCCGCGAGGAGAGGATCGTGCAGTGTCGGGTAATCTTCAGCGATCAGATCGTGTCCTTGCAGGAAGCTGTGGCGCCAACAACGTGTATCGCCCTCCCTCTCTCTCTCTGGCCGGCAGTCCTCCTGTCCATGGTAAGAAACGTGCGTACCCTCCGGGTAGACCCTCAGTTCTCAGGGCAGATGAGATCCTGTTCTGTAATGTACCCGGGTAGGCAAGATCTACAGCAGCAGCAGCTCAAGACGCAGGGTGGGAGCCTTGTAACCTGCAGTATCTACCAGAAAATGCGTACATTGTTGACTCCAAAACACACACGTAGTATACGTACTACAACCGTTACAACCGTGCCATTCATGATGGGCAGACCTCACCCCACCTCCCCTTTCGACACAAAACACGACGTCGAAATATACACAACAAAACAATGAAAGTGAGCGATCAAATTAGGGATTAGGATCATCACAACGAGACCTCAACAAACTTTCGTACACACATGTCAGGCTGAGCCAACGGTGTGATCACCTCGGAGCCCGTATCACTGTACCGTGTACTTCCTGACGGTGGGTCCTGAGTAGAGAAGGGAAGGCGCAGTAGTCCCAGAGTGTGCAATAATAGGTGCTCCTGCTTCGAGGTCGGGATTCGAAGTTTTGAGTTTGAAGCCACTTGGATGCTTCTTTTGTGAGGGAGTTGTTCTTACCATTTGATTCACGCGGATAATCACGGGGGTACACGTAGGCCGTCGACGTATATTGCATGCTTTCGTGGGCGAGGTTCGAGTATACGTCACGGTAGAATCAAGGTACGGGCGCAGACCCAGACTCGTCCCCAACCCTCGTACTACCTGATAACTCAAACCGCAGATAGAGCGGGCCAAACATGATAAGGAATGCGGCTGCGCCGTTTTTCCGATCGAGCGGGAAAACGTCTGAACTGCTGACTCAAGGCAAAACGTTTGGGGGAACTTCCACGCGAACAGGTTGTAAAGGCGGCCCATTCTCGTAGGAGAGCGTTTTTCCTATCATTTCCAAAGTTGGAAGTAATTGTTATTATCTTTGCCATCCGACAACGTGCAGCATAAGCATCAACGTTGATCACTGGTAGCATTCCCGAAAGCGGAAAACCACGCAAACGAAGGAGGTCTATGCGCAGTCTAACTTCCTTCCATATCTACTTCCCGCTAAGCTTTATCCACAATACTCTATTTGTTGTCCTTGCTCTCTCTTCCTTCTCAATATCCCCTCTTTACGTTCTGATCTCAAGTCCTAAGCCGCATCCAAGCTCCATCCCCACGCCATCGGTGTGGGTCTGTCACCCCCCCCCCCTGCTCCTTCTCGCTTCTTGGCAGTCATTGGAGATTTCATATCAACATATAATTAATAAGGTATTCTGTCATTATTATTATCATGCTTGCCATCCGACAATGTGTAGTGTTATTCTAAAAAAAGACAACAACAGAAAGGGAAGAACTACCCAGAACAAAAAGTACGGCAGTATCATGCGACATACCAAAACTGATGTCACGCTCACGACGACTACAACCAACGCCCCTCCATCTCATCCACCAGAAAAACGACCACTCCCCTCCTTAAGTAACCCCTAAGAAGCATCTATTAATAGTATACCAAAAACCCGCTGTCCATCAAAATGGCTAGTTCATAACTGCTACGCGCATGTTCCCACGCGCAGAAGGTCGTGCGGTGTTACCGGTATACACTGCTATCGGTAGTACAAAGGAGAGAGTCGCTTCGGTTTTCCTTCTCTGTAGCTTTTCTACCTCTTCTGTCATATTCGTGAAATTCTCTAGAAGTGAAAAAAAGAAAGTTCGATAAATTTCACACAATTATGTAGAAAAAAACAGGGAAATATGCAAGATTGAAAGATTAGGCGAAAATAATATCGAAAACTTGGAAAAAAAAGCGCTCCGACAAGAATGACCTTTGTTTGAGACCTACTTCTAAAGAGGGATTTGACTTCCAGTTTTTTTCTGCTTCGGTCAAGGTTGACCCTTCTGCAACTGCTGTACTCCTACTTGAGACATATTCCGAGCACGATTTCATACTATTTCACACCTCGGAAAAATAATCTACAGATGGTTATCGCAGTTAGTTGATGATTTGTATAGTAGGTATTTCAAGGCAGATATATCTGCTCCCGATATCGTACGATCTAGATCGTGTTACTGGGTGGGACCAGTATGCATGATCTAAAAACTATTTCCTGGGTTGGATCTGCCCTATAAGGCAAACCCTGCACAACCTCTTCCAACGGCGGGTGAGGAACTAGATCGACATAACTGATAGATCATGATCTGTCTGTCCGAGGTGTGAAAACAGTTGTCCCGTAACGGCTGAGCGCCAAATCGGGTGCGGTCAGACGCAAGGAAAGGTGTGCAGTCGGCTCGAATCACGACCCGCTTACATTGGATTCCTCCTTCATGTTCTGTTCTTTGTGGTTCTCGATCGAAGTGAATCCCTATATGTCTTGTCGCAGCGTAAATTCAAGATTGTTCTATACTTCAGGCTGCCGCAGTAATCAGGGCCGACCATAGACCTAACCGAAAGGTACTTCCCTATGTAAACACATCATACTTGAGCTCGGATATTTTTGGGACATCGGATACCTGCTCATGCTCTTCCGTGAAAATAAATGCTCAACAATAAAAACAGGTGCTACGAGGAATGAGCGAGGCGGAAGAGTCGGTTGGGGGGAACGAGGACGCCCTCTTCTACAATATGACGGCGTCGCTAAGCTGCTTATGCGCAATCTTGTGCGTTGTATCCGCAGCTGGGATGGCAGCCCACAACATCTTCATCCTCACTCAGGTGAGCGGCTCGTCTATCTGTACGTGGTAGTGGGGGTGGGCAGTGGTCGTGGGTGTTGGTGGTGTTGTTGTTGGTGGTGGTGGTGGTGTTAGCCGGGAAGAACCATACTCGCTCGCAGAGGTTCAAACGCGATCGCTCTTGGCTGAAACGTAAGGACGGCTAGGTTCGTACACCCCGAACGTTCTTGAACCATCGACCACAGCGGTACTACTGTGTACCTGGTACTTGGTATGCATGTGTTCGTTCGCGAACGAATACTGCTCAGCCCAACATATCAATCCAACCGCAAGTGGACGCTTTCACTTGTACCTTTTTTCGGGGGTTTGATATATTCATCGATCTCCTTGCGGCGGGGGAGTGAGGAGGTATTCGTGCCTGTATTCGGGGGTACTCCTAATGGAGGCTCGTAGGTTTGATGCCCGTGCCTCTTTTCGCGGTTACTTATCCTGCTGTATCTCGTGCCGGAGGTACTCGAATTTCTTTTCGAAGGTACATCACGCAATCACCTCTGCACACACACGGGCCTCGCCCTTGAGCTCCCCCTCAAACACATAACAGATCGAGAAAGGCTAGGTGTTACGTGATATGTCCCCGTGTCAGTGGGAAGGTGCGTACCCCTCGGGAGTCACGCGTTGTTGAAGCAAATCCCGGTGCTTTGGTTGTTCGCTCGAAACGAAGCTGCTCCAGCGAAGCTGAGCAATTTTTGCTCGACCGCCCTCCAATTTATGCGCTTCCGCCGTGACGACAATGCAGGTGATGACCTCTGAAGCGCTTTGCGCGCCAGGACTGGTGCTTTGCGGCGGTTTGCTGTTCGGGACGGATACGTCCTTGCCACAGGTAAGAACCCAACGCTGCTGGTAACTACTTCACTTGAGTAAAGGTCTTGCTGTTCGAGGCAGGCACCACCGTCCTTGCCACGATGGATGAAAACAAGGACCACTTGATTGACTTCCTTTACTTCTTCAGCGTAGGAGTTGACGGGGCCTCAAGAATTGAAACTGAAGACGGTACAAAAAACCATGCCACCTTGAGCCGAAATATAAGGGACATTCCTGTATTAATATGAAGGCAAGTTGTTCCTTGAACATCCGCCCAGATTGAAACGAAGCACACGAGCTCCGAGTTCATCTACGCGCTTCGAGACCCTTTGCTTGATTCGAGATGATGGACCTTTTCGTTTCGCTTCTCCTTCCGCCACTACTACCGTGCCTGCCTTCTCCGATCTCATCTGCTCCCGGTTTAAAGCAGTCAGATGTCCTGCAGCGTGAGCCAAATACCGTTGTGGTGAAATGTCGACGTGGTTGTCTCACCCAATGAACATGCATTATTATTCATATCAGAGTGTTAGTATTACGGGGAAAAATAGTTAACAGGACCTGGGGTCTGCACCAAAACCTATATTTTAACCTATTTTTAGTAACAATATTCGGTCCTATTAACTATGGCTCCCCATAATAGTGCACCCCAGCAGTCGGGGTGTTTGGACATAAGATTTCGGCTGCGCTGCGTCTTCAACAACATTTTCGGCGGTATGAAACCCCCGGGGCCTTCCACACAAATGCTGTGAGACGACGACAGTCGTTGCTACTACTTTTTTATCGCGCCACTTGCCAGGTCGCTCGCTGAGGAATCGTAAAAAACCAAACCGAGAGGCACCAGGTATGGTTTCGGGGTATTGGGTCGATAGTGTTTGATGACTCCCGCAAGCGACTCTGGAAGTATCCAGACAACCAGTTGTTTTGAGTTGGCAATTGGTCAAGTATGTAGAAGTAGTCAACCGTTCGTGGTACACGGAGCATTGCTGCTGCTGCACTTGTTGTAGGGAAATACTATCAGTTGGTTTCTTTTGAGGCGGACCGCACCGACAGGTCCGACAACTGCACATAGTGCACAGGCCTCAACCAGCTACAGCGGGCCTGAAAACGAGGGAGTATCCCACGGAGGCACTACTGTAGGTCAACATTCGCCGCCCGATGCAGCACCTGAGAAGAGAACGATGTGTGAGCGCCCGATGCAGCACCTGAGAACAGAACGATGTGTGGCCTCGACGATGGAAAAGCGAGCTTTTTATTGGGAACTAGATACACCAAAGTGACCGATCCAACACAAGATCCATCGTTCCGAAACGAGTACGGCCCACCGTCGAAGAGCTTCCCTGTATCACACGCACACTAGGCTGCCTTCAAGGGGGCCACGTTCTGTACACTATCACTGAGGTCTCCTCGTCCCGACTCACAATGGCTGTGGTTTGTCGATCATTTCGCTAAGATATCTTCAACCCCAACATGAGGCGGTACATCTGTTGGCAGTACTGCTGTAGCCTTTGCGGTCTCGGCTTGTTATGGTCTCTTACCTGCACGTATCGCTCGTTGCGGGCACACTCGAAACACCGGCGGGCATTAGGCCGCTGCGACGTGTCCCCCCTTGTACAAGGTACAATATCGCAGCTAAGTTTTAATTGCCGTTTACTTCACACCGGGTGCGCTGTGTATGTGGCAACCTAACTCCGTGAGTATCATACGTATGGTATGAAGTGCTTCTCCCGTTGGCATGGTGCCATTGTGGGTGGCGTTGATATGCTCCTGCGTGACGTTACTGCAGAGGAATCCATTACAGCGTGTCTTCCTTAGAACACGCTCTTAGACTACATACTGTTACGAGTAGTGCCCTGGGCTGGGTAGTCGATCGATCTTCTACCCCTACAGTCCAGTGGGTTACACCTTCACATTTGGCGTCGTCGAAATCACCGCGGGAAAAGGAGGGCTAGGGAGAAGAAACGAAGCGGGTAGGTCAGCGTACGGACGCATACAGTTCTGACGCCCCAAATATCCCGCTGTTCAGAGGGGGTTAGCCTGGGCTGAGTAATTGATTGATTTTCACCCTTATAGCTCAGTAGGTAACACATTTCACAATATTACAAGCATACACACGTGGTATCCTGGCACCTGCCACGCGAACGCTTCCTATACACATCGTTATGCACTTTTCCGCGTCGATACGTCAAGGTGCCGTCGCTGGTGGAATGGCAACGTTGGTGTGCTCCTACATGGTGCGACTGCAGAGAAAAAACGAGCAGGTGCTGGCCGACGAATTCGAAGACGCTCTCATCGCCTCGTGGTCGTACCCGACACCCGAGATGCATGCCGCGGCCGGAATCGTATAAGGGGCGTTTAGGCGAGGGGGGGAACAGCAGTTACCGATCTTGTGTGTAGATGCAGGCAGTGTCGGGGAAATACGAAGAACAGAAGTGCTGTCCTAAATCCGGAAATGTAGTGGGTAGGAAGTAAGCAGGAAAAACAGTCACCTTCCTTCGTGCATGAAAAAAAGAAGTGGGAAATTAGGAAGCTAAAAAAGGAAAAAGAAAGGAATTTGGGACTTTTAAGTTTTTCGATTAAAAACGGGGAAGTTCAGAAGTTCGTGTTATCCGCTGAAAGTTTCCATAAAATTGTCATCGGCGCAACCAGCTGCACGCTTTCTGTCGCCACGTGGAACGTAGCTGGAAGGATAGCGTGTCCGCGGCAACATTTTGCAACTGAGCCGCCCCACGGTAGAGATTGCACTTTTTGGGCCGAGGTTTCTGACCAATTGGGTTCCGCGAGTGGAGAGACTGCCACATAGGATGAACATTCTACGCCTATATTCGTTTCATGACTAGCGCATACAAGGGCCGGTCGGGTGGCACGAGCAATTTCTTCCCAAGTATCGTTTCGGGTGAGACATTGAGCTCCTAATGTGAGGGGCTCAGCAACTTCTGGTGCACCCCGACTGTGGGATGGCTCGACTCGTGTGTGCAACGATCGGGGACACAGGTGGCCGGGACCCCCCCCCGTTGCAGAGGGCGTAAAGCTATCCTTGCGGAGACATTGAACTGTATAGCGCACCAATACGAAGGCGTACCAAACCGAGAGGTGTTCGACACGTTGAAGAAATTTGCTGCATTGTTCAGTGTCTCCATAAATACTGCTAGGAGCCTACGATGTACAAGGCATGGGCCCCGGTTACCTGCGAAACTGCGGTAGGGCTTACGACGCTGGCCTGTATGTAGACTTCATGACTGTGGGCTTCACTGATCTCGAGAACCCCCCCGAAAGGAGGGCCAAGACTCTCGTCCGGTTGATGCCCCCCTTTTTTCGTGCGACTACGAGTTTATGTTATACCATACACAGCAACAGAACTAACTTGGTGTTCATCTCGAGATGGTTGAAGCGACTGACCGGCGGACTCATCAACCGGCCGATAACGCACACAATTCGGTTTCAAGTCCAAGTACCTTGCTGCTGGAGTCATTGGCGGCATCAACTACATAAGGTTTTACAGGTGTTTACTAGTTTGTTTAACGAAATACACCACAGCCACTTGCTGAGCTATCAGTCCGCGCTGAGTCGGCAAGTAGCAGCCAGTGTGGATTCAAACCGCGGACTCTTGTATACCGCGCTGGCGGCGCATGTTCGATATGCCCCTGGACAACGAGTTCCAGCGGACCACGACATAAATCTACGACCATACGCTATCAGGCAAAGAACAGCGCGCAACGACGGACTCTACCGTGGTCCTGATCCTTCAGTCGGAGCATTCTCTTGGGTGCCCCCGAGATCACACCATGGACTGCGGGTCGGGAAACTGGGGTTTCCATCTCTCTAGCAATTGCACGGAGAGGCTCTCAGCGAATCAATAGGCTTCAACATTTGCCTCCCACCAGCACTGATGTACGGAAGCCAGTACACGATCAGTGGTTTCGTGTTTAGTGCTGCTTCCAGCAAGTGCTGGTGATCGTTAGTTAGC
>JBBMHQ010074487.1:0-12488 GCA_037834295.1 Postelsia palmaeformis
AGGGTTTAGCTGGTTTAGGTTTTTCTTTTGAACCTTGGAACCCCCCCCCCCCCCCCCCCCCCCCCGGTTTCGCAGCCGGGAACAATTGGGCAAAGCGAATTACTCGAAGTGGGGCAAAGGACTACATCACGCTAGATTTCCGACCTTCGCATTTCCTTCGGAACATTTTCGATACGCACCCTGCCCTCTACAGGTACGTCTTCCTGATTTTTATACTATATATTCTCTTCCTTTTTCTCAGCGTTCTCCGTCGGCTTTGTAGCCTTGCCGTTTAGAGGAGTGGCAGTGGTTTTGGAAGGAGCCGAATCTTCGACTCATGTCCATACTCGCGGAATCCCGGTTTGATGATTTTTTCATATTTTTGCTCATACGTCTTATTGAAGTAGGCGAGTGTAATGGCACTGCTTGGGATGATGAAGGAAGACCGAAAACAACCTGGTGAAATATTTTGGGGTCGCATATGAAGTATCCGGGGGGCGTGTCTTTGATCGAAACCAGGGGTTTCTAGAGAGGCCATCAGCCCTCTCTCAGCATTTCATCGTGCTTCCCAGAAATGAAGCTGCGCTTCATTTTATCTGTAAGCAACCAATACACGCGAGTAGCATGTAGAAGTTGCGCAATGGAAAAATCTAGTGACAGAAGCAAAGTGTCCTGACCTGGATTTCTTCTTACTTTGCCAAACATTTAATCGACACCTAATCGACAAGAAGGACCTCATAATGTGCGGTAGCGAGATGTAAGCTTCCTCGTAAGAGGCAGAGACACCGGAGTGTTTACACGCTATTTCATGTACTGGTCATTCACCTTGCGCCTGAAGGCTTACCAGTGAAATATGTACCGGATTTATATACATTGGGCCGATAGCGCCAGGTTATGGTTGTGCTACCACCATAATATTTCGTCACCAATTCAATGAGAGCTGGCTGCTGTAGCCACTTCCCGCTACTGGGCGTTCGTCACCACCCGACAACCTGAGTAAGAGTTAGTCGCCATCGGGTGTGTTGCAAAATAAAGTAAACACTTGAAAAAAACTGAACTAAACGATAACTAAGGACCACTGAACGAAATGTTCCGAGAACGGTGGTTTGGTCCTAACCTTTGCCCCTCCCGCCGTTACGCCGCGTGTCGTTGTTCACTGCTTTTCAACATACGATATAGTGTCCGGAAAAGCACCGAATGGCCCGGAGCATGGGGTACCGGAAGCGCTGTCGCTGCCGAAGGTCGCTTGTTGTGTGTTGGTCAGCTATCTATGTCGCGGGACAATGCGCGTTTTTTCTCCGAAATACGGGATAGAGGAGTACACGGTAATGATATGTTAGAAGGCAGGCCGAGTGCGACTTCAGCCCCGAGGCTGTTGAGAATCCGATGTCTATCACTCTGGTTCGTCGTAGGCACAATTAAAAACAGTTTTGGTAACGGAGATTGGCATTCTCTAGTATCGGGTAGTCTTTGGTCACCGTCAGTCCCGAAACTGGTTCCGGGCACTAAACGACAGATTCTACCACGACCGGAAGTTGTACTACACACAGAAAACCTGACAGGGACCCCTCGTCCCCCTCTCCCCCCTTCCCTTCAACCCGGTCGAACAAGAAACTGTCAAACGACGTTGTCCTCGACCGCCGCAGCGGCAGTGAGTCTAACATGCACTCAGGCACAACGTTCTTAACCTTACCGTTGCCTTATTCTTCGACGATATCGTTACAGGGTATTTTCGTATGCACGCGAAGTAATTTTATCGTCGGGGAGGTGACCTACGGTTTCAAATGAATAGTGAATAAGACCAAACGAAGCAGGTGATGGACATTCGGCCACAACATGGAAAAACAGAAAACCATTCAAACGCAGCTGGTCCTTTCCTTGAACGTTTGTCGGTGTTTACCTGCTTGGCATAGCCCATAATAATTGGACAACTCCTTTTGAACTGTTTCCGAAATATTTTATGGAACTGTGGCTAGAAGCATACCACCTCACGACGTGAGTGTTCTTACATGCTGTGGGAGATCGCTCGAAACGCCGGAAACACGAGCGATTCGAGAAACTCTTGAATACTACCAAATCACGCCGACGACTCCGAACGAGAGCCGAGGGAGAAAACGTTTTGGTTGACGATATACAATACCCGAAGTCGAATATAAATATGAATACTTTACAACAGTTGCCTTCACGTCGATTGCCATCAGGCTCAATCGGATCGAGAGGCGTTCAAGGGTAAATACCAACCCTTTTTTTTCCGGACCTCCTTATCCCTCACCCGGAAACTGACTACAGCAAAAATCAAGTTGGATCTCGACAAATATTCCCATGGCCCAATTACGCAAGAGCGTCATTTTTTGAAACAAGATTAGTGCTCCGACGGTTTTTGGCTAAAGATCCTCCCTCCTTCAGAAGCATTCTAGCGGAAATGCCCACCTCTATCGAAGGACCCACGAAGACCAAATCGATGCCCGATCTAACAAGGCATAGTCGCAACACTCACAACTTTCCCTGCTTCCATGAGGCCGCCGGAAAAAACTCCAGAATAAATAATAAAAGCGACGTTATCTCAAACCCAGGCCTTCCACGAGCGCACTGGAGATAGTACTTTCGTATGTTGTACGTGTTTTCCCTCAAACCGTTCGCGGTCGAATAGACCACGACGAGGTCACACCATGTTGATGCCGCCCGCCAAACCTTCCACTAGTCCAAACATCATCGATATGTGTACCAGAGCCGTGGTATTGGGGAACACAACACCATGTACACAGATGGATTTGACGTAGTGAACCAATCGACACGGGAGTACAGCTGGTGAGCTGGTAAACTACTAGCTCCGGAGAAGAAAAAAACTGGTTCGCCCCGGACAAATTGGTGTGCCTAGTACTTCCATTAATATAAAACAAAGAGGTACTTGCCTCCTGAGAACCACAACGCGTGCACTGGAAACACCGTGTCAACCATTACCAAAGTGCCTCGACATTTCGCTAAGTGTAGCTCACCAGCCTGCTCTGCCGACCACAGTCAGTAAGTGGTGGGCAATCGCGGTGCACCTCGTTGCGATTTCAAGTGTCGGCCTCTGACACGTCTCGAATTTCAGTACCCCTAAATATATATTTTTGCCCCGTCAACAAGAGGCGCAACACGTTTTCAGCGGGATGCACTGAAGCATCAAGCGATGGGCTACATCCGGTCATCACGCAACTTGACCCGTCTCTCGTTGAACTCTCCCGGAGAGATACCCCGGTCTCGGGCCGCAGAGCGTGCGACGCAAGGTGGGAAGTGGGTATCCCGAAACGGCTGATCCCCGTGTTTTCATGGGTCAACGCTGAACAGCACATGGGGGTGGGTGGGTTAAGCAAGAGAAGAGCCTCAGGAATTATTGAAACACTAAAAACATGTACTGTGTTGTATATCACGTATACAGGGGAGCGTTTATTCGCTTCATACACAGCGGTATAAACTGTCGCACACCAGAACATCGGAATTTGGCGCTGCCGTTTTCCGGTTTGGCGAGTGCGATATGCAGATGAAAAATGTTGTACTTCGATCAACCCCTAAAAGTCAACATCGGAGTGACATACTTTTGCTGACAGCGTGGACGCGTACACGTTTTGTGGTTGGACAACAACAAAACAAACGTACACGTACTTTGAAGCAGTCACCTAGTCTTCAGGACGTCGTTTAAACGTGCTGTTGGCTGTGTAGGAGCTGAAAGTCCACGCCCATGGCTCCGGAAACCCGATAGTCCTCAACAGTTCCGCGGATAGCCTCGATGCCCGTCATGATCGGTTTGCCGCTGTCGTCTATAACAGGGCGGGCCGTCTCGCTGAGGATACCGGACAGAGAATCTCCGATAGCAAGGCCTTCGAGCCCCATGTTCATCTGCCAGAAGTCCAAGTCGGGTAGGACGCGCCCGTCCCAGTCTTCTTCCCCCCCACCCTGGTGGTCAATGCCGACATTGATGCGCACCGATACGAAAGGGGAGGATATCTTAAGCACCGCGTGCGTCGACTGCACGTCTGCCAGCCCCTGTTCCGAGATAAACTTGGCGCACCAGTCCGGTGCCACCATGTTCTGGTCCGCAAACCTCAAGACCCATTCCTGGAACGTTTCCGTTGAAAGGGTCCTGCTCAGCATTTTCTCGTACTTAGCAAGCCACAGGTTGCTGCCGCCAAACTGCCAACATTGCAGGGGAAGATTGGAGGTCGACAGCACAAGCCTGTCGTGCAGCTGGGTGCCTTCAGCTGGTCCAAGCAGCTCGACAGGTTCCTTGCCGTCTACGGCAATACGGAGAGCGCCGTCCGCCAGACATGGGTGGACGCCGTTGGGGCAACCGCTCGTCTCAACGGTGTACGGGTTTTTGACCTCGACGACAAAGGAGTGACCGTCCCCAGAGAGAACCGACACGCCAGTCACGAGCTGGCGGTTAGGGAAGTCATTGGGTAGGGGCGCCGTCAATCGAACGTTGATCTGCACGTCTTCGTCTTGGATAAGGGCATACCACCCTCCGTCGTCTCCCGACCACTCGAGCGACTGTCCGCTAAGGCCGGTCATGTGAGGGTCGTCACAAAGAACATTGCCCCCAGGACACGGCGGTATGACTGGTGGAAGAAACAGTAAGGAGAGACGTACGAAACATTGAAGCACGAATCACAATCTGGTCTTGACACATTCAGGAAGATGAGCGTCTCATGAATGCGACAGTACCTAGGGCATTATATGCCGATGCCGCAAGGGAAGAGGGCAGCGCATGAGTTTGCTCTGAGGCGCCAATATCTACGTTAGGCGATACTCTCGATGCTACTCGTGCCCAATGTGTTTAACGAGCTGGCCAATACCGTGAACTAGCCTGACTCAATATGCGCTTATTATACGGCCCACCCATTGCACACGAGTGTCTGAGCTGGTTTTGTAGCGTGTGGATAATAGTGTTAAACTCGATCTGCTCGCTGAAAATACTCACCCACGTCGCAGACTCGTTGGAGCTGCCGCCCTGAGGGGGATTTTTCTCCTGCAGCTAAAGCGGGAGGTAATTGTTGACTGCCTATCCCCTTAAGACCTGTGTAACGGAATAGAACACGACATCGACAATGCGGCAGAAGGTACACACAGCAGGCACAAGTCATTTGTTTAGGGCTCATACGATACTTGATTCCGTACCTCTGCACGTTTCCAGGGATAGTAAAAAACCTGTGCACACATCCTCCGGACAAATATAGCCCGCAGTCTGGAGTGACCGGGACAAAATAACAATTCTTACTCGGCGCCACGTATGAGGTGAGTGGAAGTACCAGCATTTGCGAGTGGTGTTGTTGTCATCAAGAGGGAGTCTGCTATGCAGCCTGGGGCCGTTAAACTGTCGTCCGTACTATTCGGTAAGCCGTGAACCACGAACGGTAGCACTTTGCTTGAATCGTGCAAGCAACTGCCGAGGATGACCTGTTGGTCAGACACACTCCCAAGAATAAACGCACACCTGCAAAATGACACAACTTCGAATATGTCTTAGATCCCGTGACTCCTACACACAGCTTATTCTGCTCGAGTTCCCCCATTGTATTATCGTGTATCCCCCCCGCTTGAATTACAGGGGAAAGGGGGGGTACTCGATGTGATCCATGGCCGTAGTCGTATGACCATCTAAATTCGTCGACGTACGCAGCCGGTCAGAGGTACAAATATTTCTACAGCAGTACTATGAAGTTCCCCAAGGTTATACCCTGTACGTAGGTTTTGCAGATTTAGGGTGAGGGCACGGCAGGGTTAGAGGATTCACGAAGGTAACCCACATAAATTCGTTAGTCGGTTCTGATATATCTAGGGCGAAGTACTCGAGCACTCACCACGACGTCTGGGAGCCATGCAGCAGGTAGACTTCCCCGGGCAAGTTCCTCCGACCTGCGTTGTGCAGTACTCAACACCCCACGCCGAGTCGCACGCTGCACGTCCATAGAACATCCCCAAGTTAGTGCACACAAGGAGTAGACACAAGTAAAGGCAGACGAAAAAGGAGGGCGGGGGGGGGGGGTTGTTAAGGTGACTTTTGTATCCTACGGGCATGATTCATTATATCCCCTCTTCGCGAAACACCTTGTTTTAAAACTTCGTCCGTTTTTATGCTTTCAGGCCACGCGCCCCTTCATACCGAGGTGCGTACGTATACGCTTCCAATTAATTTTGAGTTTTTTTTTGCATGCTCTGTATTACTGTGTGCGTGTATCGTTCGCGGGTTTCAATGATGATACGAGAGCCGCGTGAGAGATTTCCACATACCCGAAATCAATCGAAGCACCCGAGCTGGGACCATCGCGTGGGGCGTTTCTTGCCTCACGCCGTCTCGAGTTACGTGTGGCTTTTGCTGTGGTGAAGTGTTTCGAAGTATGGTGGGATTTCGTCGGGTTTGGTTTTCGTTGTATATCTCTAGAACGCACACGACCTTTTGCAAGTACGAGGCCGCCAAGGCTCATTTAGCTCTTTGCTGCAGTAGTTTCAGGGGTGCACGTTATGCGTGACACGAACGCTCGTGTTCGCCAACCCACGAGCCGGTCGCGTTTTCCTGGTTTGAATTGACTCGATATCCAAAAAACAAACACCTAATCCCCTCCGGAAGAAGATCATGACAGCTTTATATCCCCAGTCGTGTACGCCCGTCAAATATGTGGTTGCTATACGCGGACGAAGTTCGTACTTTGGATGAATTTTGTGTCAAAACGGGCGACGTCCGCACCCGGTTACTGTACCACGTACCCCTGAAAATATTGTCGGGTCTTCGTACTGTTGTCGAAAAAAAGCTACCAAGCTCGACCACACATGTGCAAATCTTTACGCTACGCACAAACGAGACCTTGCCACCTTGTACGGGCGAGCACGAGCACATCACTTTGCCTAGATAATGTGGGCATCTAGTCGTTATGAGTCGTTGCTCAGGGACAACTTTATTAGGTAGGTAGGAGGCGAGCGAAGGATGTTAGCGCAGTCGGCAAAAATGCCACATCACCGAACAAACTAATCCTCTTGATCTTGATAAAGGTTAAGAGTCCCCGGCAGGTCAGTCGCCGACGAGTGGCGACGTCGGCCTGTGATACCGGCACAAAAGAATGGGGAAAAGTCACCCGTCTGTCGATACAAGCTGGTGGATAATTAGAAGAGGTCAAAACTTAAAGTCAAACGTCCTACCACCGGTTAAGTCTGAAGAATCAGTGCACCGGCCGACTTTAGCCCGACAACCCTCTCACAAATCTTTCGCATGACCGCGGGTTCAACTTCAGCGCGGAGGCTGTTGAATATTCGACTTTTTGTCTCAATTTCCGAGGATACATCTGTTTTAACATTTCTTTTTTCTAATCGCCGCTCAACAAACGATAGCTTTTGCGGCACAAGCTTGATTGGGCACGAGGATCTACGGTAGTAGTGGTGCTCCCCATCGTTGGTGATGGGGCGGCACCCCGTACGTCTAACGCGCCGATTCCACCCAAGTTCCTTGTGTTTTCTGGTGGCTGAAGAGGATCAAACGCTTTCTGGTCGGATATGATTGTGGCCGATGATTCAAGTTTTCCACACAGTGCACCAAAACTCATAAAAAAACAGAGCAGTCACTGGCAATGACGTGGATAACACTTACTTGCACTTCCGACTGACACGACGATGCCACAGGGCAGCGTCACGAGAGGTCAACTTCGTGGCCAAGCTACCACGTTCGTGATCTATAATGATAGAAACTGGTGCAGAATTGTTTTCGACTTCTCCAAATAATATAATACGTCGGCGTCTGGTTTGTCCCTGCCTGTAGCGTGATATAAACCTATTTTCGCACCCGAAGCAACAGTTCGTGGGCCTTTGGCGGCATAAAAACTCGGCTCCGTACATCAAGAAACGTCGTTCTGAATATGAAAGACGTGGGTGGGCCAACAATGAAGACAAACTTAGGAGTAATGGAGTTCTGCAGTGTCAGGTAAAAGTTGAAAAATACACCCGGTCGCCCACAACTCATTCTCGATAAACAGAGAGGTACAACTAATGGATTCGCGTGGGGCGTTTCATTGAACGTCCTAGCAGTATGTATGTCCTCATGGGACAACCATTTGCTTCAAGGGGGCATCCCAACGGTCATTCGATGACCCTGTCCTTCGATGGCATGTTCCCCGTCCAGCATGTTATGGGGTATCCCATGGAATACGTAAAATCGATGAGACGTCTCATGGGACGAGTTGTAGAAAATATATGAGATTTACCACACGCGACATGGTACAAAAAGCGTCATTGGTACTCCCAAGTGTCTAAAAGGAAATTATGTGGTGTATCCCGTCCCATCGTGTGACCTAGGGGGCATGCCGGGTACACATGGGAGGCCCCAGATGTTTTCCCGTGAATAGTCTAGTTCCCACGAAGTACCCCACGCGGTAAATACCCCATTGGAAATCCCGTTAGTTCGCCAAGAAATGTAAATCATACCCCAGATGAGGGGGAGCACCCTCGACTCAAGCACACACATATTGTAGAAAAGTACAAGGGGGGCTTAGCCGGGGCAGGCTGACGCCCGCCGACGGCTCTGCGTATGCCCGTGATGGCTGACGGCATACCGGTATGCAACCTGAGGCTGTTAGTGCGACAGTGCTGCAAAGGGGTGCATTGTAAAATACAAGTTTTGGTGATTTGAGAGAAACCGCTGGATACACAGGGAATCCGACCATTGCCAGAAGTCGTCTGGCCCAACAAACAACACACAAGTCGTTCATACAGCAGCAAGCATCATCTTTTTGAAGAAAAGTTTCACGCACGAGACGCTCGGTGTCCGTACGGTATACTTCGTGTGCAGACAGCCACAAAACAGTAGGTTTAACAGCAGTCGATCGGGGTAATCGAAACTACGAAGCGCCGGCGATTGCGTTGGTGCAGCAAACTCAGAAGACAGCCACAAAACAGTAGGTTTAACAGCAGTCGATCGGGGTAATCGAAACTACGAAGCGCCGGCGATTGCGTTGGTGCAGCAAACTCAGAAGCAGCGGGCAGCAGCAGCAGCAAAAAGAGAGCCTACACTTACGTATTGTATCAAACCTTTGCTGGCACCATACCCCCGCCGAGACACCAAACAGATGTCATTCACGACACGGTACAGCTTCCAAAGCAGATTGGTCTGTCTTTTAACTTGAAGATGCGGAGACACATCCCTGAGAGGGGCTGTCTTGCACCCTAACTATTCTCACGGGGATTCGCAGCGCAAACCTATTGCGGGCATAGATGGAAAGATCAGCAGCAGGACAGCATAGATCTAGCACGTGCATAGCAGCAGCCCCAGAGCAGCGGTACACCAACGGCAGAATCAGCCGCAGTAGCGCATCATGCACGCCCCAGCCTGACCCTGGCACATCAGTCGGGGAAGAGGAGCCCGATTGCGCACGAGGAGGAAAGACATGCTAGTATACTACCTGGTTTATGGCCATACGACTGTATGTAGGAAGCCAAGTATGGCATGGCCTACTCTACCAGTCAAACTCACAGCTGACGCTTTGATCAAAACGTGTCTGTAAGAAACGAGCACAACACATCCGGCCACAGCTGTCAAGCACATCCCGATGGTGAAAACTAGTACATTCTAAGAGAGGGTTAGACGGATAAAACGTAGGCCTAACGGGGCAAGGGTAGACCGTCAATCAACTTTATAGGCCACGGCATTGTTATAAATCACGCATCGACCACTGAACTAGCTCAACTCATCGCTGACGTACTCACACTCGGCCGGCCAGCAACTAGAGCACAGCGCAAGCACGCCCGAGGCCGCCCCCGACACAGTCGAGGTCGACAATCATGATGAGGCAGCCTCGGTTCGCAACGTTTGCTTCGGGTCCATCAAACAGTGTTAAGCGCCGTCTCCCCTTCATGAACATCCTCTGTGTTAACAATGTTCCCTTCACGCCTTCTTCCCCTCGAAAAGCCGGAGGAAAGCTTTCACAGCCCCTCATGTTTAGTTTGTATTTAGTGTGACTTGGGTGACGGCAAACGAGAGGCGTTTTTCACCTTCACATAAAGTCGAAAAGCATGAGCTCACACACATTACAACCCTGGTCCGAGAAAATTTACCTGGTTGTCGGTCGTGTCGTTTACTAAAGTACCATACTGTTAGGTAATGGTTGTTAAGCGCAGTCTATCGTTTCACGGCTTGGCCAGATCTCCAGTGGCGGAATACTACGGCGCACAGGACATCCACCGCCGCAGGAAGCAGGGCGAGGTGCCAATGACACCAGGTGCGGTCAGCGGTCGCTTTCCCTTGAATAATCTAGTTGCAGGCGTGTGAGCAGTGGAGAGTTCCTGGGATTCCACCGACTCAAAAATCACAATACCCTGTATGTACTGAACGAAGAGTTAAAAAAAATGGCACATGCAAAAAAAAACTACCCGCGGAGTCCGAACAACCGTCTGGGATTTCGTTTTCTACGTGGAATGAAAAAGCAACGGGTACCCTCCTCATATAGACAGGACGAGCTCACAGGGATAGTTGGCAATGTGGGAGGACTGTGGTCAGAATGAAGGAGGCGCGCAATGGTTTCACGACTTACTGGGGGTGGTGCGGCCTTCTTGAGGTACCCCTGCGAATAACTCGAACGGAGATTGACCCAAGATATGAACATAAACACGCACTACGAACGCAATCGCTCAGGGCTTCGCGTGCCGACGACAGTGGGTGTGAGGACTTGAACAATTGGCACCCCGATCCATCGTGCCACTTATGAGACGCATTACTCGTTTGGAATGCCGTCAACGCTTGACGAGCGTCAGGGCCGAGCATGATCGGCTCAACTCTGTGACTCGGTGTTTTCGGGCGTAATTGGAATAATCGGTTGATGCCCCTGCTGCACACCCGATTCCTCAGGTTAAAGCTGCCCTAGTCGAATGGGGTGATGCCCTTGTTGCACACCCGATCCCCCAGCCACAAGCTGCCGTAGTAGGGCCGAAGGGTTCGATCGCCGAGCTTTCCTACTGGTCCCCCTCCACACACAAAAATTTGCGCATCACGATTCCTCACCGGCAACCCTAGAGGAGGAAAGTACAGCGGCGAACGCACCCGTCCAGAGCCCATATGCTGTACCTGACGCTCTCATCGTGCCAATTCTGCGAGAGAGATCAGTCAGCGACGGAAACAAATTCGATGTGTTCCTAAGCGGCGAAACACGATTCACAGTAGGACTATTTTTTTCAATCCAGCTAACGTCAAGGTTACGTTTCATGGTATTCCACTTGTTCTCTATTGTAGAAAAATATATCAATTTCACCAAAAGTAAGTTCATGGTTTTCTTTTCTTCAAAGAATGGAGATTGTTTTGACCGTAAACATTGCAACACTACAATAGCAGCTAAAATTAATCGCACTCGGGATGGTTTGATGTCACGCAGGGGCTTCGGCAAGGCCGTGTGCTATCACCGTCACTTCTCAATGTATTCTTCGCTGCTGCGTTACGCGTCGTACTAGTACGCTTCAGCTAAGACGAAACCATCGTGAGGGATCTGGTCCAACTCAGTGATGCTGGAGTAGTTCGAACGGAGAAGTAGGATACGTTGGCGTGCGTGCGAAGGGCTGTATGGGGTATGTTGTACGCCGATGACGCAGGAATTGTCTCGAAGTCGGCTTAAGGGCTCGCAAAAATGATGACAGGCATCGTGACTGTCTTCGAAGAAGCAGGCCTCACGGTGTCGGAAAAGAAGACAGAGACAGTGCCTCTGCAAACAAAAGACCAGACAACCCTCGCAGCATCGCTCGCCATCGAAGCAGTAGGCCAGAGGTAAATACAGACGGCCCAGTTCTTGTGCCTAGGCGGAAATATCCACGAAAACGCTGACCTCTCGCTCGAAATCGACCGACGGATCCGTCTCATGCGAGCATGCCTCAAACGGTTGGGCCCGGAGCTGTACGATAGGACGACCGCCCCCCTTAGCCTGAAAGTCTGAATGCTGAAGGCCGAGATGATGGAGACCCTGCTGTACGGGTGTGTGACGTGGACGCTCAGGGCGGAACACTCTGCCAAGCTTCAAACGGTTCACCATCAAGTCCTGTTGCGAAGAAATGGCTTCCAGCACTGACTTCGTATCGACCATGCCACCCTTTCGTACGCGAAGGCGTTCAAGGTGACGCGTTGCGAGAGCATTGAAATGTCCATCCGTAAACGGCGGCTTTTCTTTGCGGGGGGCGTGGCAAGGCGAAGCAAGAAGCGATTACCCAGTCGGGTAATGTTCGGGACGATGGCTAGTGGGGAGAATCCGAGACCTGGCGGACAGTTTGAGACTTGGTATAGATGCGTAGTCGAAGACGTCAGGGAGTTCCGAGCCATCGAAGGGTCAACGGAACTTGCCCCCTTGGTGATTGGAGTTGAGACTGCGCTGTAGTCTTCGCAGCCTAAAAGGCGGGGAAGTGGTACCGGGAGATACTTGAAACAGTCGAACGATTCACGGTGAGGTGGCACGGGGCTGAGGCTGAGTAGGCAGCGCCGCGCATCCGCCGTGGGTGGCGTTCGAGATAATGAG
>JBBMHQ010074498.1:0-12487 GCA_037834295.1 Postelsia palmaeformis
AGGAGCAACCCTTCCTGGCCGTCCATCCTCCAGTGAATACCCATCATCTGCCTACATACCCGAACATAGCAAACATAACGAAGGTTTGTCGTTACGATCCACTCGAGTCATGGCCCACCGTGCCACGCACGAAAAACGTCAAATATAACTAGAGATAACCGAAAGGGAGACGCAAAGGTACGAAAGGTTATGATCGGTGTTTTCAAATGCTCGAACCGCCCTTGCTCACTCCTGGCGTATCTGCCGAATGCGACGTTGACGGCCAGCTTGTTGATTTCTCCCCCGTATGTGAGACACTCGTCGCCAGTGTATGGCAGAAGGGTTAACCCTTCATCGTCCGGGACCACAGGGTTGCTGAAGCACGAAGCTCCACGCTCCAGTCCGACAAGAGCCTGCCAGACATAGTGTCGAGAAGCAACGGGAATAAAGATAAATATGTCGAAATATGAATGACTTACTGGTTTTTCATGTCCCTGAGCGGAGCAGTGACAGTGATCTCCCGCTCCCTCCCCGATATCCTGCTTGGTCACCGACGGGCTGAAATACAGTGAAGACGCCCGAAACGTAGCTGTAGTTATACAATAACGGGCCGTCGGAGGCGATGCATATCATCAAAAGGTATAACGCTCACAAACATAGGACGACGTCGCGGTGCCTCGAGGACGTCGTATAACGCCAGCTAGACTAGCCGATTACGTTACTGTCACGTAGTGCTGACGTCGCACAATTAATGCTGATCCGTTACGATCTCGACCACACCGCGTGCTATATAACTTGCTTTGTCATGTACTGAATACATTTACATTTTACAGTCGACGACCGAGATCAGACGCCAATAACAATTGCTTGCCGTTTGGTACTGGCTGATAAAGTCATGAGGCTACTGTGCGTGCGTTGTTTGTCGATGACGTCCACGCGATCGTTGAGTATTTAAAGATTGTTTCCACTTGGACTACTGGGGGGAGACTATAAGCTGATTCTATTGCAGACGAAAACTGGGGGAAAAACCATTGACGGTAGGCAATATATAGCAGACGTATTAAGGCCGATGGCTCATACTTGAACTCATAGCAGATCATGCTGTCAAGAACTAAGCCCACAATGTTATACTGCATTTCCCGTTCTAAAGTTCGGATAGAGCTGAGATGATATCTGCTGAGCCCCCTCCTAACAGTCAAACACATGTATCCACCGGTGTTAAAAACGTTAATAGCGCCTTTTGCCGTGAGTGCAGCTGTAGTGGCTCACCTTGAGCACTGTAGCGACGGCCCCGAGGGGTACGACGGGTGAGTAGGCGATCCCTCGTTGACGGCCTGTGAACAGAAAAAGCACCGGCAGTGAGCAACGCGGAGCACATCAATGAACAAGAACTGTGCTAACATTCGGAAGTATAAACTGCCCAAGCGACGTTCGAATGTTTGCGGTATACGTCGTCTGTCATTCCGTCGTAAGAGAACGTTTTGCATGCCAAACTTCAAATACGCAGCGTCCGTCTTTGCCGCAAAGAAGTAATGTTCGGGCAAGGTCAGACCACGATCCGAACCTACGACCATGCACTGACGTTCGTGTTTCAGACTTTAGTCAAGCGCATGTTTCTCGTCATAAACATACTACGGTAGACTAAAGAAAAAACAGGAATAAAATGTGGACCTAGGCAGTCTCAGCTGGAGTTTCGACCGCGGCTTAAACCGGTGGTCAAGATATAATGCTCGAACCTAAAGATAAATTTACTACAGCGACACGCTTATTTTCTAGGAAACATACAGGTTGTGTTTACTACAGCGATACGCTTATTGTTTGGGACACATACACATCGTGTTCGAACATCACCTGGGGGAGAAGGAAGGTTCGCGGCGCCTGCGTCTCTGCCCGGTGATTTCCCTGTTGCGTCGTGCCATCCTCCTAAGCAACCGCCTGTTATTGATAAGCGAGTTTGGGAATTCTACGTCGAGGTCGCCGTTCAGGACATTGTGAAGCGTTCCGCCAACGGCCTGTCGCGTTGCACAATTGAACAGCATACAGCCAATATGAGGGGACAGGGTTTTTGTAGGACAGAGTGAGCTGCCATGGTATATTCGCGCCCGGTCAGGTCACACGCGGACGGACGGGCACAAGCTTGTACGATACTATCGTCAAAAATTCGTCTCTCGAAGACAGCGCGGCTTCCGACATCATATCCATTCGGTCAGCAACGGGATGATGGTAAAACTAAACTCGAGCGCCGTTGCTCGCGCATCTATATCGGGTAGCTTATGCTAAAGTCTATTCGAACGACGGGGTGTATCGCCTGGGGATGTGCTCAATACTGCCGTAATGCCGATAATGTTTCACGTTCGTTCTGAAGGTTTATCTTAGTTGCGGGCTGGTCCGCGAGGTGAAACTTCTACGTTTTGACAAATTACGTTTTGGGTGATGATATAAAGGACTTCCTCAAACACTAAGGCGTGACCTTTCTCTAGCACTTATTCCATTGCCGATCGTTTTGTCGAGGCAATGTTGGCTACACAGTGCAGTCTCACCTCCGGACGGGCGAACAAGTAAACGTTCCACTTTTGGTACCATGAGGCCCTCTGTGCGAGCTCGCCGGTTCCGACAAGCCTCATAATGTGTGATGTGCCGTAGTTGACGAAACCGACCTGGCGACCGCTTTCCGTGTATGGCCCATTGAAACCAGGATGGCTGATGGCGCCTTCTTCGATAAGGATCAGGGCCGCTCGGTACGCCTCCCTGAATAGCGTAACGTATATTGTTGAATGGTTAGGTATGAGTCCTGTTCCAATACAGATAGATTTTGGCGACATCGCACTGGATATCATGTGAGATGAGGTGCACAATGACGAAAAGAAGTCGCTAATGGGCGCTGACATGGTGCGAAATCACTTTCGGTAGGCAGGTACAATCAAGGGTTGAAAGTCGGAACTGTCACGACATCTGAAGCGGTGGTTGCCACAGAAGTTTCGCTCGGGCGATATATGTAGTTGTAGCGGGCATAGGATGGACCAATTGTGTCGTTCTCACGTGTTGATAGTATCAGTAGCTGACGTGGTCGCAAGGTCACGGGCGCTTCGGATGTATCGCTTCACGGGGTCTACCTCCTCCGGGAAGTCAGACTTGCCACCGTTCTGGGGAGATTGCAAGGGGGGGGGTAACGACATGAACAGGAGGGCTATAGTAATTGTCCCTGTTGTCGTTGTCCGGCAGCATTCGAGAGTTTCGAACATAAATGGCACGCAAGCGGGATACGATCTGCAATTCCTATTCTCATGGTCGTGTGAAATGCCAAGGCCAAGCAAAAAAACGTTACTTTATTGGGGATTCACATGCTTGCAGTGCGAATGGGTAGGAAGGCGTCTAACCATGGCCGGTTGACCATGTCGCAAAGTCGAACAACGCATCGAGGTCACACAAAACGCTCTTTTGTTGATTTGTTCTTACCTATCAAACTACGATAAAACGTTTTTTTATCGCACAAATTTGGAATATTTTCACTACCGACACACGAAGCTCACCGATTCAATTTTCAAATATTCTTGATTACAGCGCCGAAGTACCGTTTAACAAGCAGATTCAAAAAAACTTTACAAAGGCAAGCCCCAACCTAACTTCACGAGAAAACTTTCATAGCGCACGCGTCTGTCGGCTTACGGTCGAAATTTTCTGATGGGCTTCTAACCTGTATAAAGAGCCATTCGTCGTAGTCGGCCATGTAGTCTACTCCAGGTGCGAAGGTCGTCAGCTGAGCTTTGACAGTAATAGAGTCGAGGGTAAAGTCTCTCACGAGCAGCTGGTTAAGCCCAAAAAGACAGCGGGATACAACAGCAGTGTTGAGGAACGATGGATGTCAGCAACGTAAACTTTCCACGCGTCAACGACGCCCTTGAAGATCTACGTCAAAAAGGGACGACCAATCTCAGGCAAAAGGCAGCAATTATACCAGAATACCAGATCAGAAGCATGCAAAACTCAACCGACCTTACGAGGGCATTTATGTTGGCACATATATAGGCGTCGTAATCTTTCTACTGCCATCACCTGCGTCAGGCAACCTGCATCGGCGAACCGGTGTCCTGAAAAATATATCAAATGCATGGATCGTCGTAGTACGACGGCAGGCGAGCTCGGTGGCTGAGGCATAGACAAAGGCAGACTCGGAATCCGATTACACACAGCACCTGGGAAACGAAGGGCCCTGTCTCGACACCAAGGGCGGAAGATCGGAAGAGCTGTGTCTGTGGGTCGGCTTGGCCATCCGGCCCGACGGCAACCATATTCATTTCGGCGAAGCCCGGCATTGTGGCCAAGTTGTCTGTCGTTTACCCAGTGTGCAGGTCGCAGAGGCAGTAGTGTGAAGTTGAAGAACAGTGTAGTTGTGCTGCTTGGTGGCTAATACACCAACCAATACTTGTGAATAATGTGGCAGCGCCAACAGCACGATCGAGAACGCAAGCTATCCAGGTAGAGGGACATGCTTGGATGGGTGGGGGCCTGAAGCTTGTGGACGGGAATAGTGCAACACAGGCCGGGGTATGAACGCGTTAAGTTTGAGATGGGCCAGGAGGACACATTGATAATGCTGTATGCAAGAATGTTTGTACCGTTTAGTAGAGGCCACACGTCTCAAACACTGCCTTCGTAAATGCGAGGGACCTCTTTATCTCAAACAAGTATCGATAGCAACGCGCCTGCGACGCCATCTCTTACAGCAGAGTAATCGAAAAAAAAACCCCTTTGAGACAGAGTTGTCTCTACGTTCCGGAAAGCTGCATCTTGCTACAATCTGCATTTCGAATTGACGAATATGTGCGTATTACCTGCGGCTTCTATAGTGGTCTCGTCTTCACCATACTGTGAGAACGGTACGTCCCTCGTCAGCGCCATCCAGTACAGTTCCGCCATTTGTGCTGCCTGAGGTGCCATGGTGACAACGCATTAGACATTTTGCAGGAGCGTATCAGACGTTGCCCAACCAAACTCGCGTGTAACACACTCGTGGGAGACGGGCGAAACAAAATTGTAAAGTATTGGCAAGGTGCACCAACGGCCCACCTCGTTTCGTGTGTTGAACCTGCAACGGTTTGTTGTATCATCCCTTTCGCCACTTTCGACGGGACTCAGCGCCGATAGCAAGCACCACTTGGGCGCGTTCCACCAAAAAATAGTAGCGCATTTCCGCAGAAATGGTTTCTTCGTGATGGAGTCCGTCAGACGTACAATCTTCGGAATGCGAATCTTGTTTCAAAACTAACGTCATTGCATACTTGAGCTATGACATTATTCATCGGGCGCATATTTTGTTTTGCTGAATTCATCTTTCGGGTCAGGTATGGAGCTCCTCAACAAGGAGCCTAAGAAGACGTACGATGCACCTCTATCGTAAGCCGCCCCCTTACCAGGTCCTCAGAGTTCAGCAGTGAAGCGCTGGGGATGGTTAAGGCGGGGCTGTGGTGAACATCGGGCAGTCCATGAACATCGTAGTCATGGCGAAGGACAACAACCGACGTAAGTGAAGAAGTAATACAGTGGTTGGTTGCCGACATGAACATTGCAACCATCGTCGATCACCCCATGAAGAAGATGGACCCGGCGAAATTTGTCCAAAAAAGATAATTCAACGCACGGTCGGGTTGGACCGACCCAGAAACATGACAGTGACGATTTAAACGGGTGCAGCAACGGACACAAGACGAAGGAGAATGCAACGCACGAGGGTGTCGATGTAGACGGCAAACGGTATGATGGCCAGTTAGTGCTGGGCAGTGTTGTCTTCGGATAATCTTTGACTTGAAGAACGTATGCTTGCATTGCAAGTGATGGACTTATGGTCGGGCCTTACCATAGCTTTAGTCAAACCTGACAAGTGTGTTGTTTGCGTCTTGACCGAGGATGACACAGTCGTGCATTATGTTGGCGATGTAATGCTTGGTCCCTCGTGAATTGATTGATTAATATCGACGAAAAGCTTGTCGTGGTCTCGTTCAATGTGTAAGATCAATTGATAGTAGTCCAAGGTGCTAAACGCTGACGTACCCGGAAGCTCCTGCCATGTCTACGGCGATACCCCCGAGGGGGTTGACCAGAAAGCCGTCGTCGTCTCCGGCCGGCACCTGCTCGCACGTGCCGAAATCTCCTTTCGCGACGCACTCAATAAGAGCATCAAATGCTTCGCTGTCCACCTAAAATGAAGCAGGGATCGAGAAAAAAAATCAATATAGCGTCAACCCACGCGTAAGGGAGCCAACGCTGGCTTGAGTGGGTATTATACGTCTTTCAAGTAAATGTGGCCTCAGTTTGGTACACATATTGTATATGGCAGGAAAGGTCTGGGTATTTCGTTGTTGTAAACCGCAACTAGAGCATTGGCTACCAGGGTTGCTCCTGCATGGCGATATGCTAATTTATTGTCAGCATTCATATGGCGTCGAACACTGTACTGGAAGGCACCGTTCGACCTTCCGTTTTGTACTGTTTCGTCTACTATGTTCACACGAGAGAGGCCACTGAAATTGTTTTTTGACAGATCAGATTTGCATCTGTCGTTGAGTGGGGTATACTTTTCTCGCTTTATGCGGGTGCATACCCTTCGCAAAAACATACACTCCTGTCCGTGCAATACCACGGTGCGTAGTCTGTGATGTTTTTTCGGAACAACTCTTTAACCCATCGAAGAGTCGTAGGCAGCACGTGGAAGACTGCCATGGACAACCGTTTTGTTCGACGATATGCTAACAAGCGATACCCAGATAGGATTGAATCGACACTGGTACGTCTCTCGGTTGAGTGTCCCCGTCTGTCAACACGTTTGAGTCGAAATTGCAACCCCCTCAATATCATTGTCTCGGTTTTCCGTTTACTCTTGAACTAATGGGAGCTCCCCCGTCTAATCAAGTAAGATAAACATGCCTGCTTACTACGCTATGGGTGGCACCGACAGAGCGAACTGGCGTGATTTGGCAATTTCAGACGAAACATTAGCTTTAACCTTTCGAGTCGAACGTGGCGAATCAATTACAATCGAAATCCGGTTTCACCTGTCCTAGGCTGTCGTGGGGCAGCGACTTGTGGAATGTGGCGGCGGATGTCAGGTCCCCATTGTTTTCGTGGAGCGTGCCCACCGATGCTGCGAACTCAGTTTCTGCCCATTCAGTCCGCTGAGTCAACGCGCTGGCAGCTCTTTCTACAGGTTATGCGTCTTGTCGCAAGGTAACAAATGTGATAAATATGGAAACGCGAGATGTCATGATAAGAAGTCCCAGACGACCAACATTATTATTTGCCTGCAGCCACAAAGCCATCACTTAGATCGACCGTGACGCGCAAGGTCAATCGGCCTATCACTTGGGGTCGATCAGCTGTGAGATATGAGACACAGTGAATGCACCATTGATATTCGGGATGTGACCGACCTTCGACGGAGCTACTCGCTCATGTGCACTGGCTCGTAGCCATGCAAATAAAGGCATCGATATTGTAACCTGCACTCGGTGCATCCGTAGACACGGTTCAGTAAATTTCATATTTTGGCAGATAATTCTTTTTTGTTTGCACTGTGCTTACTACTTCTGGATAGCCCCATGGTATCAAACATGTAGTTGCCCCTCTTTTATGTCATACATCCTGATTCCACTAGGGAAATCCCGCACAATTGAGTTTGTCGGCACTCACAGGGCCAGTGGGATCAAGCGCATCATCGTTCACGACCGGGGGGGGGCGGCGGCGTCCACTAGCTTGAAGATGACGCGGATTTCTGCCATCTACGGTGGCGTTCGTCGAAGGCGATCCTGCATCATCGAAACCGCCAGTTAACCCGTGGTCATCGGACTCTTGCCCCAATTTTTCTGCGCCTGTCCCGGAGAAAACACCGAAGGCGATGACGACGACAGCACCGGCGGATCCTGCGAGTCCCTTCATGCTTCGGGTGAATGTCGTCCTTATGAAGCTCACGCTTCCGCTGTGATTTCATTGTTGCATGAAACGACACGAAGTGTTGAGTATTGGAAAGTTTCGTCGATTCAGAGTTCGGTGAGGTCGCTTCAGGTGTCATAGGATCAAACACAAGTAGATTCCACGTTGTTTAGGTACATTTACACAGCATTGAAAGGCGTTTGGGGGAGAGGACACACGCTGAAACCGCGGTAGGCCGAAAACCCCTTCACATCACTGGACGTGTGCCTGGGGCATGATGTCAGACTGACAAAACCATGGCAGAGTGTGCAACGCGGAGTCCAGTCGCCCGCAGGTACACTCGGGGAGCGCTTGACAGCAGTAGCAGTTGAAGGAGACAAAACCGATTGCTGGAAAGTACATGCATGCTTACTTAAACTTGAATTTAAAAAAGACGACGGACTTTCAATGTTCATGCCATATTCTAATTCGTTGCACAACCTTCATGCTCGCACACCAGCACGTACGTGGATGTAGCTCTAGTGTCCATGGAACACAATATCGATATCGCACAACGGCTTGACGCTTATTCTTTGACTGCTGTCGGCCTGTGTCCCCATGAACTTTCAGTAGAATCAAAGTAGTCCACGCCAGCCGATGCGTTCTAGTATGTAACACTCAGCCACAATATCGACCCTCGACGAAACATCTTCTTATTGCGTTTCAAAGACATTCATTGGGATGGGAGACACGGACTACAACTGCACAGCGGTATTGGTAACTGCTACTATTTATCTTGCCTTTTACTGGAGACTCTGAGTATTACTCACACTGTGAACAAAAGAGTGGCCGGTGTCCTCCTCCTTCGTGGTAGTAGGTGTGCCTTCAGTCTGTGGTGAGTAAAATTGCTGGAGCGTCTGGTGAATGACAAGTGAGGGCGAGACACCACGTGGATTTCTAGAGGACATCCTCGTTGCATGCCACTTACCATATCCGTGTACGAGTATCAAGCACATTTTTCGACGCTTCCGAAGGCGGAGCTGCTGGTGGTCTCTGGGAGGCTTTGAAGTCTCGATCGGTTTGTGATTCCGCATATGAGAAATGACAACGTTCAGAAAGAAAAAAAAAATTTAGGATGCGTGATTCTGTTAATAATCTTGACATTTTTGTAAGTTCGACCAACTTGGCTGATCCTCAGGTTAACCACAGAAGTGCGTGGTAGGATGGTCGCACGTTTCGCATCCTTAAACAACATAACGCTGCCTGTATGTATTCTCGGGGCTAGAAGAGCGAACATGATTTTCTGCTCGAATTTCCATGGACGACACTTCGGTCCATTCGGTTCAATTCTGTGAACGGATAGTTTCCATGTTCATTCCTGGATATCTTTCTAAACAAGCCATACTAAACCAAAGCACAGAAAAACCAACAGTTAGCTTCAAGAGGACACGCTGGGGGGGCTACGCGATAATCAGTGTTTTCAGCACATATTCGAGGGGACAGGAGGCCATGGACGTGGGCGAGCGAAAGACAAGGGCGAAGTTCTTATTCTGGACTTATGTGTTTGCGCGTCGATAACAGGCCCCGATATCGTAATTTAATGGGTTTGAACTATTAATACGTGCCAACATAAAGTTATCTGACCACGCGTATCATACACGTAGGCATGCAGTACTTACCAACAACATACCGTATGCTGTTTTGAAGGCGCGGATGTGTTGTTCGTATATTCGGGACCTGACAAACAGAAAAATACAGGTATCAAGTTCATTTCTTAGCAAGTCAGATGTTTTTCGACGCCTACAAAAAAAATCCACCTGAAATCGTGGCCGTGCACAGTAGTAGTAGCAGTATAATTAACAACCGTGTTTTTGTTGTTGTTAACAACACCATTCTGCTTATACTTTTTTTCTTTCTTTTTCTATGTTCATTACATTCATTATCTTTGCGCTTCTTCCCTCTCTCCCTCTTCAGGCGTAACCCAGATCCGGGGTTACGAAGTAGGCTCTTCTCCCTCCTCCCCACTACCGTACTTGCCTCGCATTTTTTTCGCGAAAAAATCATTTCAGCACTTTCTTCCCTCGTCGACTCGCGTCGGATTCCGCCTACCCACGCAACGAAGGCGCTTTCAGCTATTGCCGGTTCCATATAATTTTTGAAAATATGGTCTGACCACGGTGGGATTTGAACTTGGGTACCAATGCCAGTGGTCTTTGAAGCTGACCACTGATCTACCGGGGCGACCGGCCATTACTTTTACCGATCAGCATTATATTGGTGAAGCACATATATATATATATAGAGAGAGAGAGAGATAGAGAGAGAGAAAGACGTGCATTCGTCGCCATACTGATCGTTCGTTGTGAATCGTTTTTTGTTACCGAAATATCTGATGCAAAAATGAACTTTGTGCTGTTCGCTGTTCACGTGTACAGGCTGGTTTCGGTCAAACGAGGGGACTCGCTCCCCGTCTTTGTTTCGAGCAGCACCGTGTAAATCTCCAATTGTTTTCCGTGAGTCATCACGAACCCCTCACCCAACCCGAGTTTGTTGCACATCAATGTGCGTTTTGTATAGGGTTTCGCCGTTTAATATTTTTCGCAAAATTTGAAAGTTCTGAGGGCTGTTTTTAGCGACGCATGTTTAGCAAAAAACTTGCTGAATTTCTACAATATGGGAAAAAAATATTTGCCAAATAGCATAAACTTGACAAGCTTTTCTTTGCGATTTCAACTCCTTCTTCGTTCGTTGGCGAGTTTATGGAAAGCGAAATCTGCTATTTGATTTCCTGTTTCAGCCAAGTAACGCTCTTGCAATGTGGTACAAACCAGGCCACCGCACGACGCTCCACGCTAAACACGATCTAACTTGTGTAATAGAAGGAGATACAGCGGAAACACGGTTGCAATGATATTAACTAAGATAAGGCTGGCGACACTGGCCGTGGACCGCGTGCGGATGCCACATGGGCGTGATTTTAAGGTGGCTGCAGCCTGGTAGCAGGTGGTAAAAATCAAACACAAACAGCAGCCGCCCCAGCTTTTCCATGGGGTTTTGGACAGGCTTGAAGCACTGCCGACCTCTGACATACATGCGCTGTGCCTAGTGTCTTTTCTGCGCCGCCTCTTTCGCCGTAGAGGGCCTCGGCGTGCGATCCGCTACCTGGCTGCTGCTGCTGTAAGAGGTTTGAATAAAATCTGAGGGCGTTATGATGCGAACACTTGCCGAATTGCCAAAAACTCAGCGTTTCATGTTAGAATGCTATCAATTAGTTTCAGCAAGTTTTTGGAAATTTGGACTTTCTAAATAGCAACGGTTTTGCTTCTTTCAGCAGTCAGTTATGATAATGGCCCTTTGACAAATACCTCTTGCCAAACGAACAACAGACTGAACAAAGCTCGAGAGTCGGTCCTTGAATCGGATGCGAAAAGCTCGCGTGCTAAAGTTCAGGGTCTACCAGGTCGCAGACCACGTGGGTATCAGATGGGTTTTTTGTCCGGAAAAATCTAACTTCCAACATCGTTGGTTTGTAAACATTGCCACACTTAAGCAATCATTGTAGGGTCAGGCGACAAATTTATGTATGGTATGGAGCATGCTGTGCGTAGTGTCGTTTTCCGAGTATTCCCGAGAGAAAAGTACAGATGGATATGGTATGCCTTCAAGTACCTGGAACTGAGCCGTTCCGCGACTAAAAAACATATGTCGTGCTCATGTGGAAACACCTCCTCCTGCAGAAGGTTGTTGCTGGTCTTTTATCGGCCCCTGGTCACCATAATTTATGTACGGCAGAGCTACTTTTGTACTGTCACATTCCGCAGGAAGGTGTTCAATGCGATCAAGATGCTACTGAACATTTCGTAGTCGGTTACATGCTGTCTGCTGTAGACTATCACAGGGAGGAACGAGAACACGCCGTATTTCTGTCTTTTACCGTGAAGCAACGAGTAGTACAACTTCGTTAGGTTAAAACTCGCGCTCGCGAACTATTAATAGTTGCCGGTGAGATCTATTTGACATGGCCGCATGGAAACATAACATGCATTCCGTGCATTCCGGGGTTTCATCTCGATACACCTCTTTTCCAATGCGGAAACAACACGTTTTTACTCTCACTAGCTCGTAGACGAGTATGTATCTGGTTGTGCGTCCACACAATGTAGTACTGGTATACATAGAGTATACAGTATGCCATATCGTAGATGTCACGTGGTGCGCTGTACGATGTCACGACGCCCCGCTCACGGAGCGCATTGATTGATTTTTGTTTCTCCCATGTATGTGCACCGTCTTTTTATATCGTACTACAAACCACATGTAGGTGTGATATTCGAATATTCAACAAATTGAACATCTATCTGGGGCCCTAAGCTCTTTGTTGTTCGAAACTAAATGGACGGCAAAACTAAGAAAAGCTGTAAGTTTCGTGCGCCATTCTGATTTAAAACGTGTCTTGTGCGTGCGCATCATACGTTTTTTCGGTGTTGTGCAAATGCGATAATACATCACCAGCGAATGAAAGTATTATTATGTGGGAGCCACGTCTCGTCCAACCTGCACACCTCCGGAGATCACCGTAAGGATCTCCCGTGCAGGTATCACCAAT
>JBBMHQ010074509.1:0-12487 GCA_037834295.1 Postelsia palmaeformis
CACACAACCAGCTGTCGGTGACCGCCAAAAAAAAAAAAAAAAAAAAACAACAAAAGGGGGGGGGGGGAGGAATGAGAGACCCCGGTGCATCTTAGCAAGCTATCGTTATACGACGGCGGCAAGCTTACCGTTATGACAGCAGCACGCTACCGCTGTCTGAGGAGGAAGGGAGGGACGGGAAAAAGGAAGGAGAAGCCAAGGTGTACAGCAGGAAGCAGCTGTTACGATAGAAGCAAGTCACTACGTACTGTTGGGGGGGAGGAAGGGAGGGGCGGGGGCGGGCGATATATATATGGACACGATGGACGCTTGCGATGAAGACGATTACGACGCCGCTGCTCTGCACCGCTCGGTACGTATCACCACCATTGGGGACACCATACCCACCCTCCCTGACAGCGCCCCCTCCGCTACAGCTCCAAGAATAGAAGCTCAAAAACAAGAACGCTACAACTACGTACCAGGCTGGATTACTACAACAGAACTATCCGTACAATGCAAACAGTCCAACTTTTTTTACCGGTACCACCTGGTATTTAATTAGAACTATTAATAGTACTGTAATACACCACTCAGTCCGTAACCGTTTTGACCGTTTTGGGTATTCAGACTGACAACACAGGCGGCTATTGTAATGAGGTGCGCGAGCGCGAAGCGCGAGCTTTTTTTCTTGACAAAAAAGCCTCTTCGCAACGGATCGTACGAGAGTAGGGTGCCTTGTTTTCACAGTAGTTTCTCTGCAAGTGTGTGAATGGCATTTAGTAATAACTACTGCGGTAAGATGCACCACTCGTCCGTAACCGTAATGTCCGCTTTGGGTATTCAGACTGCAGGCAGTATCACAACACCAAAAACGGCCATCAAATGGTCCCATCTATAGAGCAGTTCGAGATGACCTCTAAACACTGCAGGAAAAATACCGTATAGTTCCGTGCAAGGCGTGTAATTGGATAGCACACACCCGCTTGGACGACTTTTCTACGCTGACTTGATCGGCCTTGGGGAGGTTGCAAACGCCTACTTACATACATTTATACATAAATACGTACATGCATAAATGCATACGAGTTACATACATAAAAACATACATACACATACATACATGCATGCACACATACATGCCAGGTGCTAGAGTACGAAGTACATACTTCCGTCTGTGGGTAAAAACTCAGCGACATCTTCCCGGCGCCGCCACCATTTTTGTTGTTCACGCCCTCTTACACTAATATAGAATACTTGGCTTCGGAGAAACTCGCCTGGAAAAATCGTCCTTGGGGGGGTGTTATCCTATCACCCAGTATGATAGTTCCATACGGTAACTGCTATGTAGAAAGTTGGATTTAGGGTGGGATTTTTATCTTGAATTCAGGGTGGGGGTCTGGCATATATTACCTTGATGATGACAACTATTATTAATAATACCAGCACCAAATATGTAATACGTAGAGCGGGGCAAGGGTTGCCCTGCCGTTCCCCACCTGGTACGTGTATCATTTAATACAAGGTTGAGCGGAGGGATGGGAAATCTCTCGCGACATGGGTATTTCCTAGGTAGAATTTTATTTGATTGAAACTATGATGCTGCTGTTTGTCGCCACTATCTATTGTTCCTTGCGTGGGTTTTCAGGAGAATTGATAGCGGGAGATACCAGGCCTACAGAAGACGCTGACCATCCGACCCGAACCCGAACCCGAACGCTATGGGGTGACTTGTGCTTGGATGCACCCGATCAGCGGGTCGGGTCACGGGGTAATCAAAATGTCACGGGTCGGGTCAAGAGGTTTTAAATCTCGCCGGTCGGGCCAGGTCGGGTCAAAAGCTTTTCAAATATCACGGGTTGGGTTGGGTCGGGTCAAGAACTTTAAAAAATTCACGGGTCGGGTCGGGTTGGATTGGGTCAAGAGATGATGAAAAGCTCACGGGTCGGGTCAGGCCATGACCGGCGAAAAACGCGTCAGTACCAAATATGTAACTGATATCTGGTAATACCAGCCGACGACGCCAATTGTGAGTCGGTAGTCTCCCGTATAGCAGGTAATCTCTTAGTTCAGGTTTGGGCTGTGTGGCGACACCACGCTCTCGGGGGTCAGCAGAAGAGTGATCCAGGTCAGGGGACAGGATGGCCTTGAACGAGTGCACTAATGTATTATGATGCGTTATGACCTGGGGAAGAAATAGGACCTCGGGTAATCACAACAAATATGAACCAAACATACAAAAACCCATTCGTACCGCAATGCCTCACATACACGCTGTACGGACTACAGCTAGCTGTCCTACGGGGGTGCGGTCGGTAGGTCCCACCCACCTGGCTCCCCTCCCAGCCCCCGCCGACGCTTTTCGACAAGAACTTGCTTCGCTTCGACTCCATCTCCCGCGCGAGCCCCTGCGTCGCCGGGTTGTCGAGAGGGGAAGAGGAGGAACACAGAGGCACCGTCAGTGCTAACCGGATGCTTTTATAGGGGACTCGATTTACGGGAAGGTTTTCCCGGACGGTTTCACCGGGAGCATTTTTAACCTCAGGGCTTCACCGCCGAGTTTCGCTGCCCACGAAGCGCGCAAGAAAAAGTAAGGATCCCCCACCCCCCAGTCGCTGGTCGCCCCTTTTGCCTGTTTCTCCGCACTCCGCTATTATCCCGAACATTAACATCCACACCTCCCACTGCGTCAAGAGGCCGCAAAGAGCCTCACACGAAGAACTACAGCAATAGACCGAAAACACAAAAAAGGGGACGCTCGTGGAGACAAGTAAACAGATGAACGGAATGCAGATACAAGGACAAAAGGAAGAACAAGGAAGAAAAATATGAGCTTCTTTAGAACTGCACTCCCGGTTAAAAACAATTACATACCTGGTATGTCATTTATGACAAGCGACTTGGGATTCGAGTCAGACAAAAGTTTGTGCACAGCAGTCACTGCAGCAGAGAGCAGAACCAGTAAAAGAAGCACATAAAACGCTCTGGGCATATATACATGAGGATAATTTATACCATGTACAGTACTATGTAAGACCAAGCGGTCCTTACATTTCACGCCGGGAGTGATACCGTGTTTTTTTTTTGGGGGGGGGGGGGCTGAAGGGGGGGGAAAATACGACGAAAGAAAAACAAATGGCGGCTGACACCAGCATCGGCCACACGAAGTCGCCTATTACAGCCTAGCACGGGGGTGTGATGGTATGCAAAAAAACAAAGTAAGCAAACGTAAAACGGTAACAAACAAAACAAAAATGGTCATGTGTCGGTGAGACAATTGGGCAGCATGCCGGTACACGCATGTCCAGGTACGTGGGCATGCTGTTCATTTCTCACCATTTGAACAGCAGTATGCCGGTACACTTGACAGCATGACCTTCGACGCCGGACGACCCCCTGGGGTACCCTTTCCGACCCAGTACTACCCAACCCCGGCACACCATTACCGGCAATACTATCACAGTAGGGGGGGGGGGGAGAGGGCTGGGTTCTGGGGCGGCACAACGAGCGTCGGAGCCACAGCAGTACCACTCACTCCGCTCACTTTCCACATAAATTCAAGGGCCGGCGGGGGGATAAAGGTGCACGACCAAAAGCTCCTCACCATCCCTAGAGTGGTACGTGCGTACAGCAGTATACACTGCCGTATCTAACGCCACGCGCAAAAGGGGTTTCGTAGAGACGATAGGCGTGAAAGCATGATGCCGGTCGTACGTCATGTCACCGTACTCCTTCGTGCGCACGCACACACAACTAATTTCTAGACGGGGGGTTGGCAAAAAGTGCACGCGCTTTCGATTTTTTTGTGGACGCTTTGTATACGATTTGTGATGCCAGGTATGTATGACATACACCTGGGGTCTGCAAGCGAGGCTGTGAGCAACCGTTATCACGAGGGACCACAGTAAATAGGACGTACGGTACACATAAAAACCAGTACCCACTTTTACGAGCAGTATATGGTCCTATTTACTATGGTTCCCCATTACAGCCGACGTTCACAGCCACGTAGCTGGGTGGTTCTGCACCGTGTGGGTGGGAGCAGGTTGCCAGATGGGAAGGGCCCACTGCGAGGTCACCGTACCAAGGGCGAGCAGGGGGGCCATCTAACCAACTAACCAACTTAGCATCTACTACATTAAGAAAAAAACGGGCCGCAAAAATCGAGTCAGTCAAGGAGCTAAAGATACATCGTTCCGCAAAACCACCGCATGCAAGTGACAACGAGTCGACTAATATCTATCCAATTAATCAGCACTCAGCGACTTATATACAGCTAGCTAACTCACAGCCTTGCGAGCAAAGAGCAAGCAGAAACGAGCTAAGGGGGCGACCACAGCACACCTGGAGGTCCTCATCGGAGCCGACGCACACCGTACGCACAACACGATTGGCCAGCACATTCAGCGCCTTCGTCGGCGACGCCAGCTTCGTCTTAGCCGCTCCCTCCGGATCCATCAATGCCGCCGCCCCCGCCCCCGCCCCCCCCTTCTCCCCCACCTCGTCCGGGACAATGTAGTCAAGGATCGACAGGCAGATGTTCTCGTCCGTCGGCCTCACGCGGCCGCGCCGGCCCGGCGTGAGAGAGCACCCGAAGTCCGACAACACCCCCGCCACCCTTTTCGTTCCGTTCCGTTTCATTTCGGTTTCATTTCGGTTTCATTTCGGTTTTGTTTTTGCCGTATTGGAAAGTACGAAAAAACGAGAAAAAACGGAGCGAAAAATGGTAGACGGGGGTCAAAGAAAGGAGAGCGAAACGAAGGCAGCGGCGATCGTTCATGTCATCGGGTGTTGGGCGTTGGTCGACTGTTGAGTGTTGAGTGTTGAGTGTTGAATGTTGAGGGTTGGATGTCGAGCGTTGAATGCTGAGTGTTGAGTGTTGGGTGTTGAGTCTCGAGTGTCTTGATGGTAGGCTGACAACGGGGAGGGCTGGGATCGGAATCGAAACCGATCCGCTGGCATCCCTAATGCGCTTCGGCCGATTTTCAGGGCTGGGACCAAGGCTAACATTCAGCGTCTCTAATTTTCCCAACGAGACGACGCCTGCCACAGTCAGCGCTTCCCCCGCAGGTTGCCCCTGGGCAGGTTATCCCGTCAACATCTCGTGCTCGTCGGCAAGCAAGGAAGAACGCGCGGCAACAGTAGCTGCATCAGCTAGTGAACAAAACAAGCACATACAACAATCAAAACAGCCAAAAAAGAAGAGCACGCCACACCAAGCCACGTCAAGCTTCGCTACGCCACACGCCACTGGTTCAAACACCATGCCAATGCGCGACGCGTCGAGGCAGCCAACCACCCAACCAACTAGCCGAGAGAGAAAAACGCCTATTTTCACGAAAACTGAAGGAATGTGTTGCCAACCGCCAACGAACAGCGTCATCGCGCATACACACAGTCGGCGCCAGGGGAAGAAACGTATCATCATACCACCATATCTAGGACGCAAACTCATGCTACCCCCCCTCCGCCAACCTGCTGCGTAGTGGCCGACGCTGTACCCTTTTCTTCAATATTATTACTTTTTGAGCGCCTCGCAAGGTTCAAGCGAACTCTCACCACGTAGGTTTGACGACTTCTACGCAATACAAACGCTATAGTCCACCTGCGGAAGGCCAGCTTGTAGGGTTCGGACAAGCTGTCGAGCGCCTCCTGCGAGGGGCACCCCTCCTTGGCCAACTGGCACACGCAAGACAGGTACGCCTTCGCCTCCGGAAACCCCGGGGATTCCATGTGGGCGGACGCGAAGCCGGCCTCGATCGTGTCTGTGTCGTGGACCGCATGATGTTCGTCCTCTGGGCAGAAGCGAGCGACGGAGGGAGCCAAGCGAGCGAGCGGGCGAGCAAGCAGCCAGGCGAGTGAGCGAATGAAACAAGCGGGAAAGCAAGGCTAAGGCTAAACTTCAAGGATTAAGGCTGAGGCTAATGCTAATGCCAAGGGTGTACGGCTAGGATTAAGACTAAGGTCAATACTAAACTGCTAGGACAAAGGCTAAGGTGAGGCTAAGGTGAAGGAAACGGCTGAGACTAGGGTTTAGGCTATGGCTATGGCCAACGCTAAAGCTAAGGTTTGAGCTACGGCTAACGCTGAGGCTTAAGCTAAGGATGAAGCTACGCCTAAAGCTGATGCTGAAGCTAAGGCTCAGGTCAATATCAAGGTAAAGGCCAAGACCTACCTGGACTGTTGAGGATGAGCAGATTTTTGACCATCTTGTTGGCGGCCGTGTTGAGGTCCTTCGTCAAGGAAGGCCCTGACAGAACGCTGTCGCCCGGCCCAAGGCAAAAGTTGAGCTCTCCGAGGAAAGAGTCCACCTCCTCACTGCGCAAAAGAACACAAAATTGAAGAGAGGGGCGACCGACAAAACAAAAGAAAGGCCCAAATACATTCACACGGTTAGGGGACCCACCGGCCGATTCCATACATACCAGTTACCAGGTAGTGTCGATGTCCGTCACGAGGTGTTGCATTGACAACATAAATATGACCTGGTATATGCTATGGCTCAAGAAATGGATGATGTTATCACGATTGGGGCCGACCCAAGGGCTATATGACGATATTAGTGCTTTAAAACCGCAGTCCGTTGAAAGGGGCGAGCCCGGCCACTTGCACATAGGAATTCCCTGTCTTCAGGAATTGAACAATCATAAGTCTATACGAGTACGCGTATAAATGAATTGTCAGAGAGTCGACTCGTCCACCAGCAGGAATCGCCCCCAACCCAGCTTCATTGTAGCTCAGGGAGAGCACTTGCTATAATAGCGAAGGCAACTCGAGGCATTCGCACCGTCCGACCTTGCGCTAAGGCAGGAAGACGAACGATTATTACACTGCCTCGCATAAACCGACAGCTCGGACCGCCGCCGACCCCGGAACGTAGGAGCCCTCTCACTGGAGTCGACGGCAGGACCAACGATAGTCGCAAGATATTTGTCAAGGATGAACGAACTCACATGGCTTGCACATACTACAGCAGTAAAGGTATACTATTTAAATGATAAAACTTGTAGTATTGTCGCCCGCTCTTCCTGCTCGTACTGTACAGTATAAACACATAATATCGTATGTGTGGAAGTATCATCAATATTTAACCGAAACCGCACTCGTGGCCTTTATAGGTTGGGGGTAAGGGCGGGCCCCAGCAGAGTTAACATACAATAAGATTATAATCCAAGGTTAGGTTCTGTAGGGTTTGTGGATTCAGGGTTAGGGTAAGGATGTCTTACAAAACTTACAGAAGTTCCGGGTTAAGGTATAAACTCTGACAGAACTTACAGAAGTTCCGGGTATTATGGCCCGGGCGTGCAGGACTCACAGAAGTTCCGGTCAGGTACAAAAACGTTGTACCGGTACCCCTGGTATTGTGAAACCGTGCGTACAGAACTTACAGAAGTTCCGGGTACGGGTTTGAAGGTCGCACATGACTCACAGAAGTTCCGGGTACGAGTATAAAACCCTTACATAACTCACAGAACTTCCAGGTATTGTAGCACGGGCGTACAGAACTCACAGAAGTTCCGGGCAGGTATAAAAGTGGTGTACCGGTACCCCGGGTATTGTGGCTCGGTCGCACAGAACTTACAGAAGTTCCGGGTACGGGTATGAAGGTCGCACAGAACTCACAGAAGTTCCGGGTATTGTGACACGGGAGTACAGAACACACAGAAGTTCCGGGTATTTATTGTGGAACGGGCGTACAGGACTCACAGAAGTTCCAATTGTGGGCGGGGCGTACAGAGCTCACAGAAGTTCCAGTTGTGGCACGGGCGTGCAGAACTTACATAAGTTCCGGGTAACACCCTGGTAAATACCCACCTCAAGGGGGCAAGAAAACAACGAATTTACTGGTCGAACAACTACAAGAGATGCATTTCGAAATACTGCGATTGGTGTACGGTAAACACGACACAGTAGTATACCGGTAATAACGCGTATATACCATGCACGTACCATGTAGCTCATTTCTGTTATAGCTGTCTTTCACGATTTTCACGGTAAGGACCTTTCCAACTTCATCGAAACGACTTCCGCGGTCATAGGTGAACTGCTGCCACCCTTATCTGACGGAAATCCTCAAGAATCTGAAGCGTTCATATTCCCTCTCCCCGGGTACACAGATCACAGCTAGATGCAGTTGCACGGATGTGTGTGTGTTGGTGTGCTCTTTTTTCGAGTGATTGTGAGCGAGGTGGGTGGTACAATGTAATTTCGTCATTTCGTTTTTGGTGTGTCACTGATGATACATGACTTCTAAATGCATAACATCACTCCTCGGCAGAGATGTCGGGAGACATGTCAAGCAAGGCAAAACATGCGCTGTCAAGGCTGTAGGGCCGAAGTGTTCCAAACTAAAACCTAGTAGTTTGGTGTCAGTAACGGCATGTTGAGGCAAAGCTACTGTCTGTCAAGGGTTAAAACTCCTGTCTCCCGACATATTTGCTCCTCAACGCCATCCTAATTTGCACCGGCACCCCGGGTACAGTGGCGAGGGTATACCCTTACCTCGGGTATCGTGCCGAAGGCCTTATAGAACTTACAGAAGTTCCGGGTACGGGTATAAAACCCCTACAGAATTCACAGGAGTTCCGGGTATTGTGGCACGGGCGTACAGAGCTCAAAGAAGTTCCGGGCAGGTACAAAAACGTTGCGCCGTTACCCCGGGTATTGTGAAACGGGGCGTACAGAACTTACAGAAGTTTCGCGTTCGGGCATAAATATCTTCCGAAACGTACAGAAGTTCTCTGTAGGGTATTTCCCTGGTAAATACCCCGGGTATTGTTCTGTAGGTACCCTACAAAACCCAACCCTGCAATAATCCATACCAGATGCTTAGGTAACCCCACTGTACATGCTGTTTCTACCGGTACATTATACCGATATATTACGGTTGGCTGCGGGGGTGTGGATGTGAGGGAGGTGGGGAGGGGCGTGGACAGAGGGGAACAAGCACGCGCCAAGATGGGTCGCATCGCATCCCGCCCACCGCAATCAATACGGGTACGAGTACGTGTTCCTGGTGTCCACCAGCCACACTAATAATATTATACTTGAGACACGAAAAACTCATTCCAGGTACTCGGTACTCGGTACCAAGTACCGGCATTAAATTTGGTTTGTATTTGTTGGCTGTGATTGGTACCTGGACAGTTTAACAGGCGCGCGGTCTGACGAAACCCTCTGCTGACCGCTGACCACACCAATAGACGCTCGTGCAATGTACCGAGAGCGGGGCAGCAACTTAAGCAGTACCATGAGCGAGGGTGGTTTGGGGTTCGGATCTATATGGGGTACATGCGAACGCATCTTGCAGATGAGGGACAAAGAAAGAGGGAGACGCAAAAAGGGAGGAGGAAGGAGGGGGGGGTACTATTAATACTGGTACCTAACTGCTGCTGTACTATTAATAGATAGACTACCGGTGCACCAGGTACCTGGTACCTGGTATGTCCAAAAGACAGATCGCAACTCCACGCCAAGACATACTCTAATAGTAGATTCGGAGCTCATCGCTGCTTTTTATATGTTGAATGATCAGCAAGCAACACGAAAGGCATGGACAGGAGAAACAGGCACGAAAGGGAGCAAATACTTGAAATTTGAAAGTTGAACCTTCTTTATTTATCAAAACGAAAACTCAGCTATATTGCCTGGGGCTCAACGAACATAGAACGACGGGCAAACACGTGTCAAGAAACCCTCCCTCCCCCTGCCTCGGGTTGCCTCAAGCCCAAGCTTGTATTCGCTGCAACTGCTGCTGTGCACGAGGCACTTACTCCGCTTTTCGGATGTTTGCACTGGCACAAGAGGCTCCCTGCCTTATGATTATGAGTACGAGTCACTACTATTACCTTATGACTAATAAACGTATACCTGGTACCTGGTACCAGGTTTATATCGAGCACGAAACACATTACATGTGCTCCATCTACAAGTATACCAGGTACAATGCGAGGTATCGTCGCTGCAGATCATTCACCTTGACTCGCTACCGTTGTACAGAATCAGCGGCGAAGAGACACCAGGGGCCGCCACGGCCGCAGAAGATGACGCCTCCGTTTCCGTATCCGTGTCCGTCTGCATCCGCACCGTCCCGCACGCTTGACTCCTAGGTCGTCGCGTTCGGTTCCGACTGCGACCGCCGCTACATTCCTCTCTGCAATGCGGTAGTGATCGCTGCTGCTGCTGTGTCCAACTTGACGACCTTGTTACGAATGTTGCTTGGGAAGGAACGAATGCCGCCGCGCAGAGGCTGGCGAGGGGGTAGAGCACGGCCAGGATGATTGTCTCAGAGAGGGTGCCGCCCATCGTCGCTGTGCGTTGCGCACCCCAGCGGTTGCAGGTACGGCGGTACTACACAGGAGCAACCCTCTCTCTTCCTCGCCTCGGTCGCTTAGTCAGGCGTAGATGCTGACTTGCCCTTGTTGCTCACGCAACATGTGCCTTGCTTCGATATGGATCCTCTTCTGCCTTCGGGCGTGAAGGGCTGCCCAGGAAAGCTCGCAACAGCTTGTCTCACGAGCAAGTGCCAGATGCGTCGGAGATGCGGTGGAAGCCCCGCTTTTCCAGCTTGTCATACAGGGGTAATCAAAACATCATCCCCTGTATAAACCGCCTCTTTTAATATCGTGCTTGGAGCCACGCACAGCTCGGAACATCACTCCTGCTGGCAAAGAAAGCTCTCTCACGTGGCGACGATAGAAGATCGGCGAGCCCGCTATTTCAGGCGTTTTCCCAGCGCATCGTTGGTGTGGTAGATTACGATCAACCCTGGCCGCTTGCTAAGAGCTCGCTTCAGTGGATCGCCTTCCGTGACGCAGCGAGGGTCGAAGCGCCCACCTGCGTGTGGAAGCGGAACCGAAAGGACGTTTCAAAACACGCACTGACGCACCCACCCATCATTCTCGGAAGCGCAAACGCAAAGGCAAGCACAAGAGTACTAGCAAAACATCAGGACCATGAGGCAGCAGCAAATGAGGGCGGCGGCAACAATGCTCTGCTCCTTAGCCGTTGTAAGTGCGTGGTTCATACCCCCCCCCTCCCCGGCCGTACACCGCCTTGGCGCCGCCAGAATCACTTCTCACTCCTCATCGCCAACGTCTTCTTCGGCGACCGCACGAAGGCGGCGGGACGGGAGCATAGCAGCACAGGCAGCATCAGCGGATGCATCCCCCTCGCGGTTCGATGACGGCCACGGCCGCCGCCGAGGTCGTGACACCCGCTCGCGGTTGTCGATGGTCGCCGCGGGTAAGAACTGGGAGTGGGGAAGGGCGAAGAGCAGTGGGGACGCCCCGACGCCGGCCGCCAAGGCATTCGGGACGGGCCAGGAGCTCAAGCTCGGGGTGCTGCTGCTGAATCTTGGAGGGCCCGAGCGGCCGGAGGACGTGCAGCCGTTTTTGTACAATGTGTTCGCATACCCCGACATCATCCGGCTGCCGAAACTTGTGCGGTGGCTGCAGGCTCCCATTGCCTCGGTACTGGCGGCTCGCAGGTTTGTTGTGCGGCTTTTGAGGGGGGGGGGGGGGGTGTCGCGTGTCGTGTCGTCGCAGGTGGCCGGTCCATTGCGGACTCTTGTTTCTCTTCGTCCTTTGGATGATCTGAATGCCGATTTGCGGGCGGGAAGTACGTATATACCGAAAAACCGCAAAGTTGTACTATGCACTCTATTTTTGACTTGAATATTCGAAGACGGTCATTCATGGATTCCGCGTCGTCCGGCTCATTGTGGTGTTGGGTTTTGTTTCTTCAAAAGTACCGGGTATCATACGAATACGAACTTTTTTTATGACCATCATATTGACCGGCTGCCGCAGCGAGTGCAAGAAAGACAGCCTTCCCTCTTGCCGGTGCCGATAACATACCCTGACAGATGGATTACACCCGTTTATCACGAGAGATCTTCCCTCCCCTGCTGTGTGTCCCTGATGGCAAAACAGGCATCACAAGTCCAAAGTGGAGACGACAGTAGTTTTACCGATCGATGTACAGATAAAACGAGCGCAGAGCAATGAAATACCTGGAGGTACTCGTACACTTATTACGAGAATAATCGTTTCTGGAATATTCTCGAGGCTCTGATGGGTCACGACCGTCCACCACCAGCGAGAACATTACCGGATGGATCGTTCTTTTCGTTCTTCTTATGTACACATCTATCCTTAGCCATTCATGCATCGATGCAGGCATCGCATCGAGAGTTGTGGAAGTTCCACTCTCTGGTATCTGGGCTAATGGATGACCCATACATGTACCAGATACCTGGAATGTACCCCAGGTATGACGGTTTGTATGGTATTTTTGGTATTTTTTACATGGAATACCGCCATACACTACCGCCGTGTCCAGACCAGCAGACCACGTACATGAAATATAATATGCACCAGGGTATGATGATCTCATGGCGGTATTTTGTATTTGGAGGCAGAATTCGACGCAAGTCGACGGGGGAAGAAAGTGCTGAAATCTTCTCGCGATAAAAATGCAAGGCACGTACCGTAGTGGGGAGGAGGGA
>JBBMHQ010074520.1:0-12486 GCA_037834295.1 Postelsia palmaeformis
ATATATATATATATGTGCTATATATATATATATAAATATATATATATATATATATATTATATATATATATCTGGTAGGAAGTAAAATCGTTAAAAAACACGTCCCAGCGTGAGGCTCGCAGGCGTGGAATCCCTTCACTCAAAAGGAACGCCAGTAGTAGTAGGAACTAGCTTCAGTGGGCACAACAAAAGTAATCGGGAACCCAATCACAATGAGTGAAGTCGCCGGAGGTTCGGAGCATCGCCCCGCCTCTTGTCGTCGTATCACGACCTGCATCCGGTATTATTCTGGTTCCTCTGTGGGCAATCAGGTCAACGTTGGCATCAGTAGTAGATATCCTCGCATCACATCTTCATGTTTTGCTCGCACTGTTCGATTGGTTTTCGCATACTAGAGTTAACCTGGCTCGTAGGAAATCGAAGCGTCGGGGCTGCGGCTCTCCCGGCCGTTGTATCGTCTATTGGTATCAGTGCAGGTAATTCGGTCGTCGTGTCGTTGCTGCATCCACTCGTGGTTCTCATGGTTTGTTCAACAACAGGTGACAAGGGTCGTGCTTCGTCCCGTTATGTGTGTGTGTGCAATCACTGCATCGTTGGCACTCGTTACGAATAAATGCTTCCAGTTACTGCTGTAGGTATTGTCGTCAACATGGCGCGATATCCTCACAGAATCGAAGGCACCTCTGGCATCATCAGTACTTACGGTACCGGTATTGTTAATAGTAAGCACTGCTGCTGTAGCCCCTTATGCGTGGGCCTTAGCAATAGCTATTCTCAGGTGCTGCACAGGAGTACATCCTCACAACCTCGCACTGACGATTTTTCACGTTCGGAAGCTCGGATCGACTGGTTGCTGATACTCGTACTAGAACGGTGCTTGACAACAGCAGCAGCAGCAGTAACGTGGGATACTGTGCTGTAGTACAAGCACTCTTAAATATCCAACGGCCATAATTATTGCAAGCACGATGCGACACTTTTGTGGGCAATTATATTCATTGCTGCGGCAGCCGTACCCTCGTGCACATGTGTCACAACTATTAGTATAAGGTCACGGCTGGGTGACAAGCTTAAGGCAGACCGGGTACCTGGGAGGCTGCGACGCTGATTTTGCTCCAACAACGTCATGAGGAACACGATTTTTTGTGTGAGGGTCCTCTTGTTTTCTGGGACCCAGAGACACTGTAATATCGACCAAGAACATAAATTTTGTTTCTGCCGCCGCCGACGGTACGAGAGAAAAGGAAGGGTCGTGAGCGGGCGATAACGATAATGCTGCGAACGTGCCGTGCGGCCCGGCGCATTCTTCAGCAGTCTGGGGACAAGTTGTATATGCCCCACGACGGAGCACTTATCGTGCCAGAGCTTATCGTTCCCGGGAAGGTTATTGTATACCCTGGTACCTGGTACCGTGTACAGTCCAGTCCAGTAGCACGATAGTAGGTGGGTTTGTGCTCCGTATTGGGTGGGCTCGAAGCAACTACTGCTAGCACGGTGGTACTCGCATGCTCGCGCGCGAGTACGGAAACTGAAATGTTTCGAGTTCCTATGCACTTGTAATCACGTCTGGCACCGGGGGTCACACTGATCGATCTTCCGGCAGGAACCTGAACGGTGCTCTTTGCGCATACCATATACATATGTGATCATGTCGCCTCACAAACGTAGCGAAAACACTATTAATGCTGTGTTTCCCAGCATCGTTGAACAGATAATCCTTGTCCATGGGGTTGGGACAGTTGCACAGAACCTACGATTCCTAGACGCAAGAGCGTGTCAGATAATTCCGCACGCCGGTGTTTTCCCCGGTGACCTTGTCAACCGTTCCTCCTGACACATCATTATCCCATGCTGACCTGTGCCCGCAGAACTAATCCTCTGCTAGGCATATACTTCGAAGTATAGTTAGCTGGCGGCAGGATCCACCAAGGTCCCTGATCCCACGCCACTATACCCACCTTATCCAGGGGATTTCACCAGAACTGCCATAGAGTAAAAAAAGGAAGAACAAAACCTCGACACTGCACCGACAGAGTACTTGTCGTTACTTTCGAACATACATGAACAATAGCCCACAGGGCAGTGCATAGTGGACGAATACCGGTATCCGCATAGTACTGCCATGCCCGTACGATGTCTGTCAAGTCTTGGAATGTCAACACAGGTAAACGTGCCCATACGTTCCCGCTCAAGAGTGTATGTATCTCGACCACTACAGCACAAGCACAGGCCGTCTGGTCTGTCTCCTGTCCTGCCCCGGCAACCTTTGCCTCTCGCCCCACGAGCGGGGCCCTTCGAGACAATGCCAATCGGCCTACAACAATCTCCAGGCCTCAGCACCGGAAAGAAAACCCAGTCAAGCGATAAGTGTGGGAGATGCTCGCGGAGGGTGCGCTTGCTCAACTAGTGCTCGTAGCGCATGAACGACGTTAAGCAATAGGTCTGTTGCCATGGGAGGCCCAGGCGGGACATCTTGCCCGTGGGGAAAAGGTTGCGTCCTACAGTACTGTACTACTGTCGGCAATGCATGAAATTTGGCGACCCACCGAGAGCCGGGGTCGGGACTTGGGACACGTCGCCACCTAGAATAGTCCAACCGAGGCCAAGGGAAGTATAGCCATATGGAGTGGGTTCTTCCCGCTATGACCGGCCGTGCTCTGTCGGTAACAATCAAGGCTGCATTCCCTCGAAGGCATGTGATGTGGTAGTGGAGCTATGATGCAATTGCGATCATTTCACACGCGGTACACCCCCCCCCGCCACGCGTACCAACTGTAGTATGATGATGAAGTATCGATCCCAGCATGACTCACCCCCCCATCCCCGCGCAAGGTTGAAGACTATTCTCCGCGTGCCCCCGCTGGTACGTCGCGCTCGCCGATGTTTGGCGTAGCCTCTGCTTGCGCTCACTAATGGCTTGACATGAAGAAAGACCCACGCCAAGGTCTTCCCTCCCGCACCTCGAACATTCTTCACTCACATCAACCAAAGTTGTGCGAGGTTCAGTACGAACAAACGTACGCCGCCGGGCTCTCAGTCGAGTTCTGCACGCACCCCTGAGCCCCGCACACAGTGAGCAAGGTTGTAACTGACGTAGCGTTATGAACTTACGCCGCCAAGCTCTCTCCTCCCTAGGGCTTTGCACGTCTTTCTGAGCCCGCACACCTCGACCGTTTCCCGTTTTCCTGCCCCGCTATGCCGTACTACTGCCAGTAGTGGAGTTCCACTTCCGGGCCCAGCCATATTCTCACGGATGAAGCTTGTCGAATGAGAGGAGCAACGCAAATCTTTTGAGTCCGGTGTGTACTTTCCGATTTGAATCGTCGGGTACATCAGTGCACGTAGCCCGTGGGATTACGTACCGGTCGGCCTTAGCTTGACAATTTGAATCAAATACGTGGGTTGTCGGGCGGGGTATACTATAGAGCTTTTCGGTTGATTGCGACGGAGGGACAAGGTGTTGGTTAGGGGCTTCATCATTTCCGAGTTTTGTTTTCTTGGTGCGAGGGCGAATGCGCCCGAAGGCTAAAGGTAATAGTTTCGGCCAGTTGTGGATAAAAAGCCAGCGGTCGGGTTCCAAAGACGAGGAGTCTAAATCTCACCCAAGACCGGGCCTTCTTGGAGAGTAGTCGCCCAAGGACGCCAGAAAAATACACGAGTACGCCTGCAAAAACGTTTTGGGGTTTTCAATTGTATACGGGGTATATCACGTATGGTTTGGGGTAGTGTCCCTCGGTTGAGGAGGGAGCCCCTTCCACCAGAACCAACCTGGTGTGCCCCTAGCCCCCTCCGTTCGCTACCGTAGCATGGACCTCGAGTTACCGTCTGGCTATCTATGCCTGGAGGCGGTCGTTAGCTATTATATACGGTGGAAAAGGAGCCATTGACATGAGAGCCCCAGGTGTACAGTTAACGCTCCGCCTTAACGCTCCCGTCAGAGGGACACACCAGGTAAAAGGAGCCTATTCTGGCGGCGGTGTGCCTTTTCCCAAAGTCGTGGTGGCTTATGCAACAGACATCGGCGAGTTTGGGGTACACCTTTTCAGACTGTAGCCCACGCAGAGAGCCGTGCGGCTACACTTTTGAGTCTTCTCCCCTGACCGAGGCTTTCAACTGGGACGCTACCCAATCATTGTATTTATGTGGGTCCGATCGATGCTGTACAGTCCTCCTGTAGTGTTGGCTATGGAACTACAAGTAGTAGCCATGGTTAGGCATGGGAACTATAACCAACATTTCCCCCAAGAATGAGGTTGCCAAAGAGTCCATGGGGTCAGAGGCCTCGGCAAAACATCCAGCAGTTGCCGCCTCTGCGACACTGCAGCACGAGTCCGTATTACAGCTCTGTAGCTCAATATCTTTGGGACATCCGGGCTGAAAGGTTAGCTTGAGATGACCTTTTGAGGTCCCTCAGACTTGCGCGAGCTCACGCATTTATAAAACCCGAGGCCATGAGGCCTTTCCGCCGAACTTGGTCCAGTTACGGTCCACCCTACCCATTTTGGGGCGTTGGTCCTCTGTTGGTTGCCACCTCCGAGGCACATGGTACGAGAGTAAACGCGCTCGGGGAAGGGAATCAGCCATGGCCACGTAACGGTACCATCTTCTCCAGCTGCTGTTAATATTTTCAATAACTTCACAACCCCTTCCTTTAGCTATGACTGCAGCCCCGTGTTGGGAACAAAACCCTCAATTTCTGAGTTGTCTTCCGTCCCCGAGACAGAGCTTCGGTCCTCGAGGGTTGAAAGGCCCTTTTACCACAGTGCACAACTACGTACAGAAACCTGAACTTGACTGTAATTCCAAATGTTTCGTCCCTCAACCAGAGTATTCGTCCTAGAGGCGGTCGGCGCGTGTCTCGCGATGGTACGGAGGTTCGGCTTTAGCAGGCGGTGTACTGGATTGAGTGTGTTGCTCTGCCCAGTTGTGGGCGTCCAACCACGGATGCATGCATGCATGCGCCTTGCGTGTTCTCTTTGAACTCAGTGCTGCGAAGTGTCAGATGTGCGCTCTGGGGCTTCGGGCGTCCACTACACGCACAACGAGGAGACGATCGCATCACATATACGGTTGGAGCCGGTCTGATGATTGTGCACCTGGTAGTCTATTATTACGCTTCGGTTTCACGATTTGCACCGCCATGGGATTGGTTTTATAAGTTGCGCCAACAAAAGAACTGCAAGTATTCCACACCTTGGATATTATTAACGCGACACTTCACGCTTTATGATATTGTTAGACGTCAGTGAGAAAACCCCGTAACATTACGCTACTACGGTAACTGTTTTCTCGATTTTGGGGGGACATAGTGTTAGTGTTTTATGATAGTGGCGGGCGATCGCGTAACACTATGTGTTAGAGTGTTACCTTGACTCCGCCGTACGGACCGCAGTATGTGTGTTGCGGGGTTGGGGTATGCAGCCCATAGCGAGTAATACTATATGTTAGGGTGTTAGCGAAATTCCTGGGGGCTATCGTAACACATGCTAATGGGATAGCACGGCCGATTAAACGTTGTTCACATTATGCTACCGTGTCAGCGTTATCAGTCCGTAGCGAGTAACGTTATTTTAGGGTGTTAGCGGGATTCTTACTGCTGCCGTAGTACCCTGTAGACGGATGGCGTACAAGGCCAAATAAACGCGTACATAACACTATCTACGATGCCAGTAGTAGTGTGTCAGTGAGATCCCTGGTGGTTGTCGTAGCACACGTGAGAGGGATAACGTACTTGGTCAATACAACGTTAACGTTCCGTTACTGTTTCAGCCACAGCAGCACAGTCCGTATCGAGCGACTTTATGTGAGGGTGTCGACGGAACTCGTGCTGTCATAGCAAACGACACCAAACGAATAACGCATACCAGGGGTATGATCGATAACACGTGAGCATTTCGTTGATGTGTACCTGGTAGCTCGTATGCAATGTATGTAGTGACGCAAGTGAGCAAATAACATACACCCCCAATCCAACATCGGCAATATGTTACTGCCGCGCGGAGATCCTACATGAGCGACTGGGGGGCGGAAGCGTTGGTGATCAGTCGAGTGGTGATGGCGACATAGATGTTGGCATGAGTGACTATTGTGTCGATGTAGATGCGAGCGAACAAGGGTGCTGTACGTGCTGTACGGGAGTGACGGCGAGGAGCAGTCTTGATAGCCCCAAGGTCGGAGCGAATGAGCCGCCGGAGGCAATGCCCGCGCCCCAGGCTTGTAGTTCTCTTGTCTCAGTGATGCCCACATTTGTATTCGGTGGGGCATCTGCAGACCAGCAACAGATGTGGAATGTTTTGCCATCTCCGGTACACCCGCCGCGCCCCCGGTAGACTCCCCGCGCCTCTATGTGCCAAACTTGTGACCATAACACAAATTGCGGAAGCATGGGCGCGCTGCGTAGTGGTGGTGGAAGGTACAAACCCCGGGTCTGCAAGGTGCTCCAGGAAATGCGCAGAGAGGCAGACTTTCCGAAATGATCGAGAGATCGCTACCGCCGCTGCGCGTGTGCAGATTGTGCTCCGGGTTGAGATACGAGAAGGACATATTTTCTGTTACTGTACTGTAGTACTAGTACAGTATGTATACTGATGTAGATGCCATTTTTTGCCAGCTCAACCCTGGCGTTTTTTTTCACAGGCAGGCGTCGTCCCTTTCACAGGTGTCGACCCTTTCCCTCGCCGGGGCTTGCCTTCATTTCATCGAGGCACGCATAGGGTTCAACACTGTCGCTGCTCGTCAATTTTCGTCGACTTTAACCAACTCGCGCTCTCTCACTTCCATCAGCGAAGGAGGGAGAATAGTAACTCACAAGTGTCTTCTTGTGTTAAAATATGTACCAGGAAGGATACGTTCGGTCGCCTTGTTTACTTTCGTCCGGCGTCAATTAATACAGAGTATTCATACATGCATCACGTATAATCCTGTCAGAGACAACAGACACAAAGTCAAGGAGTCTATTGAATCCAACGCAAAAAACTTGTGGAATTTCACGACAATTTCGCAGAGTTATGATGGTTACAACACAACTACCATACCACATTGCCACTGCCCAAAGCCGCACAACACTCAAAAACACGTTCGAGCAATTTTAAATAACTAGTACCACGGGCGGAGCCGTGGTCGTACCACAAGGGCAAGAGTAGTAAATAAAAAGGGTTTCCTATTTTTTCGCGGGCTTCGCCCGCGTAATTTAGTTCCCTAAAACCTGTCCCGGTACGTTTATAAAAGACGTAGTATCCGTCCTCTCCAGCACCCCAGACGACTCTCAGAGGCCAGTAGGTGACGACTCAGCACAACACTTCAGCGTTCCTTGCGGTATAGATCACGCCATAGAACCATCAAATCCCGTTTCTGCAACCCTCGCAGCCCTCAAAACCGACACAAAGCGCGCGCGTTAGGAAGAAGACAACACTCTGTCTGCGAGTACTATCATCATCATCATCCTATGAACCAGGTATTGTATATAGTACCGTCATACCAGTAGCATTTTGAAGCCGAGGCCTCAGCACAACGTCCAGCGTCCAGCGATCAACCCACGACCACAGAAAAGCTCTCCACCGTCTCTCGTTGTGTGCATCACGCCATAGACCCGTCAAATATCGTCGCTGCAGCTGTCACATCTCTCGAGACACTCAGCGGGAACTTTGCTTCGGGTTGAAGAAAACTGCAGAAGCAGCACAGTTTCCAATAGCACCCGGTATAAAGGCACTGAGTCTCAGTGTACCTACAGTACGATCGCACTCTCTACATAGACTTGAGCAGTACGGGCGCTCTAATAAAAAACGCATTTTTCGGTCATAGGTCCATTATCTTGGTGTGCTGTTGCGTGCCAAAAACAGCAGTGTTTTTCTACCAGCGGCCAGTATTGGTATTACCTGTTTGTCATTCCTTCAAGTATATGTTCCGGGAATTGATGTGAATGATCTTATTTCTCTTTTCCGGGGAAGACAGCGGTGGAATCGCGCGTCTTTGCCGGGGCACGTACCGCTAGATATATACGATGATACATTAACGCTTGTCAGCACCAGTTTAGTACAGCATTAACGCTTTTGTCTCCTTGTGTGGCTGAGAGTATGTGCTGAAAGCTGGTTGTGTCGAACGTTTGAAGCAGCGCCCGTCCTCTTTCTTGCTTTACGGTGGCGGCGCATGTTTCTTGTTCCGCTGCTCGTTCTTTCTTTGGAAGTTTTGGGCACCGTGTTCTACGCATAACTCCTTCAATGTCTTAAAAAACTAGCCTTTAACAATTTGTAATTGTATGGCTGAGCACACTTGCTGGAAGCTTGTTGTGCCGAACTTTAGACGGCAGCACCTGACCGGGCCTGCTGATCCCCGACGCAGAGCAGCCACCTTGTTTATTGCTTTTCTGATGATTGACCGTACGTGTTTTTGATTCCACCATCTCTTCCCTCCATGGAGCATTGACGTGCCGTTTCCTACGCCCAATTCCTTCGGTGTCTTAAATACCGAATCTTCACACTATTTCTTCTTTACGGCGGGCCCGTACTTGGGGCCACGCTGGCACATGATGACGAGGTTCTACGGCTGCTGGCAGCTGGTTGAATACTGCACGACAATCCGCCAATTGTTCAGTACAGGGGCTAACTCATCCCACCTCCCCTTTCCTTTGTTTCCTGTCGTGGAGAGGTTGCCGAGCGTACTCTGAGTCCGGCTTCTTCGACGTGCATGTAGTGCGATACTTCGATATCAGCAACGCTTTGGCCGTCGGGATTTCGTGCTTATCACAGGTATAGTCAAGCAGGGCTTGAGCATAAAGGCGCCGGCACTGTGTGGCATGCCGTCGGGGGGGTCCACCTGCCTCCAAACCTTCATCCAGTACCCAGTGGCTCAGTGGGTGGGCTACCTACTCCGGAATATTCAGCTCCCGTACCTGACACGCCAAAGGGGTCAAAGGGTACGCAAGTGAGCTGCTGTTGTGCTTCCACAGCTGGCGGGCGTATTCAGTGAAGTGTTAAAGGGTGTTCGAGAACGGAAAGGGTCGTTTCTGGTCGTCGACGGTATCTCATGACACGAATCTGGTGGTCTCACGCATCCAGGTGGATTGCCCTTGCTTTTCAATGCAGAACTAGTCGTGTGTTGTGGGAGACGAGGCAATGGCAAGCATCATCTCGCGTCGCCTTTCGTTTTTTTCAGAGGTTCACAGTGGCGTGAACGTCGACGATGTGGCGGACACGCTGCTGCACGAGCTCTGCCTCAAACGTAAGGCCATGCATGACCCGGACTCATCAACTTCGACGCCCCTCGAGAATCTCCAGAGGACCCCCGAGAAGGCACTAGATAGGTGGTACCTGGACAACTGCCCTGTCCTGTGAGGCGGAATGGGGCCTGGACTATAACTATTGACTTCGATCGGTGAAGTGGCCTACCCAGAACCAAGAGGTTATGGTCCAGGATAACACATGCCTGATGAATAGGCGATATTATCCAATGTAGCGTTATCATGCACTTGAATTGCAGTGTACACAAATAACTGGCTTCACCACGACATCAACCAGTCCGGAAAAATGGCGCTTGAGCACTGTTTACTGCCCTACGTGCGGCAGGTGTGACATGAAGCTGTGCTTGTTTGTGGTTGTTGATTCCGAGCACAAACCAGTTGCCTTCGCGCGAGGTTTATCTCCAACGAGCAATCAACTTTCTTCGAATTCGCCATCAGAGTTTTCAACAAGATTAGTGGAGATCGCTCGAAGGTCAGTTCGTCGTTGTTGGCAAAACTCTAAAAACCAGGGTGGAACTTTTGTCCACGCAGCATGGTTACAAGTTTGCTAAACTGGAGAGTGATGTGTTGAACTACGCGTGCTTCAACGCTGGCCGTCTCTCTGATGCGCTTATCTTCCACAGACTACCAGAGCCGACGCCGATTCCGCCATGACAAGGGCGATTGGAACGTTCTGGCTAACGCAGCGCGCTTGCCTTCCTCGTGGCAAATTATGAAGGATCTTGATAAAAATTGCACAGGGGCGACAAATGAAAAACTCCTGGACCTTTACGGGTGCTTCAAAGCGGCTGCGCTTGCTACGTTCGGCAATGCGAGTTGCCTCGCCCATTCCAGCTCTTCCTGGTACTGCTCTTTTTTCAACGTGGTTTGGGTGTCCTCAACATGTCCGCCTCAGCGACATTCCCATTTCCCCATGTACACGATCGTCAGGCGTTTCATGAAATTTGGGACAATTGTGAAGGTTGCATCACTGGCATGCAGAAGTTGGACGTTCCAGGTGCTTGCCGGCTAGTGTAGTTTGCCTACGTACCGTCCAGAGTGTAATACCGATCCGTATCGTACCGCCTCCTAAGTGCGATCAAATGCAGATCACACGTTGAAACGCATTCTCCTCTTGCACTACTCCTCGCGTGGCGTCCATAGCCAGCGACGACACCGGGCACGCTGCAATACTCCGACGGCAGACGACGCTGGGCTTGGCAGCCTCTTTGCGCGTGGACGATTATTTCAGCGTCATCAAGAGCGGGCGTTACGTCGACAAGCACTCCTGCCTTCTTGCTGTTATGGACGAGGTTGGTTTGCGTGTGGAGAACCTCGCTGTATCATCTCGATGGCGAGTCCCTCGGGGAAAGAAACATCTTGAAATACGTATTTTCGAAACCACGGCTCGGTGCCGCGTGCCCTCCCCTCTAGTCCTGGTTGTGCATGTGTTGGCTACGTTTTTATCTGAGCTATATTTTAGTGGTACACGATAATCCACCTACCGATGTCCTTTCTCGTGAACGCACGACACTTATCCCGCGCACCCCATAGATGCCGACGCATGCCACGTATAGAGTTTGACCAATGGTTCCAGCTCAATGTTGCCCCTGGGTAAGGCCAGCACGACAAACCTTTATCGGGAAAGAACATGTGGATATCTACGTCGTGCACAACGCGCAACGCGGAGCATTTCTTTAAGGGGCTAACTTCGCACAAAGCTAGCAGACATGCCGAAGATGTGCGTACAACAACTATGTTTCACCCAACTGTCTATCATCATCCGTTTCGTCGCTTGCACGCCGTGAACTTCGAAAGGGGCGTCGCTGTCGCCGTTTGTCGCTCCTTCAAGACCCTCACATGTGGGCATTGTTATTTTTAGGATGCCTCGTGCCTGACGTTACGCAGAGGGTGCGCGCCGAGGCGTGCGCGATTCCGGCCTACTCCACAACAACTTTGAAATAAGGAGTTGATGCAGGGAAGTTTCTGATGGATTCGGCTGTCAGGCTGGAGCACGGCCGACCCAGAGACGGGTGTTATGACGTACCACAGAAAGCCTTTGACAGCGATGCAGGCAACTGAGTAGTTGCCATACTTATGTTCGGCACGACGTCCTTGCTTTGTTTTGTCAAGCTTATTGAGGAAGTTAAGATCGGCATGGTCGTCAAGGTGCTGTACATCCAGGAGGATCCACGGGTTGGTCACATTGTTGTTTTCGGGCCTCACCATTGCCAGCTGTGCACGTGTTTGCAGATGCTAAGAACTGGGCTGCCGTGAAGTCACGTGTTGGCCGCTCTCATTCAACTAAAGTGCACTATAGAGTTCAGTGAGGCGTGCCTTCATCCCCGTTGGCGACGCAGCTCAGAGGAACGGAGTACCGCGAATGCGGGGCTGCGCGCGTTTGACGGGCAAGGTTTGGAACCGTCTCAAGGTGGGTTCACCGACGATACGCAGGATATGAATTTGGTGACTGTCAGGATGATGTTGCACTCAAAGCTGCACTATATGTACTTCGTGGCGGGGCCTTCGCGAGCTTGGCGGAACAGTGCACAAGGGCCATCAAGTTGTGTGCAAGTAATGTGCAAGCGGATGATTCGTCTATGCTTAGGCGGGGCCAAGAGATTGTTGAGAGGGTGCACCGCAACATGCTCGCCTAGTGGAGGTGGGTGCTGGCCCTGCCGAGCCATACCACAATGCGGCGAGAGTTTCCGACCCTCCTACTAGGCCTTCGAATAACAGAAATAAGCTTTCTACGATAGAGGTAGCTTGTTTCCCCTGATTAATTCCGGAAAGACGGGGCCCTTTGACCCAAAATCGTCGCAATCGTCGCAATGTCAGTCTTGTTTCGAAAGGTGACGTTTTCGTATGCGCGGGCCATGGGGTCATTAATGGGGATGTCATTTGTTTTTTGCAAAAATTTAGATCTCGGGTGAGGTGCGGAGCCCCTCAACCCCTTTAGAACTTCAGCCCAGTTTCGGGGACATACCTTCTTAGAATTTGACTGGATCGTCTCAACAAACGGGGCTTCAGTTCTAAAGGGGTGGAGTGAGAAAGACTGTTGAGAGGGTGGGTGAAAAAAAATAAAAGATGCCCCGGCGTAGTAATGCAGCGGGTAGAGTCTATCCACTTGCTTGCAATTCGTGTGCCGTTTCTAGGACGCCGGCCGCTCGTTGCATGCGGTTCCCAGTTTTGTCAAGGTCATCTGCCGAAGAGTCAACCAATATATACAAGTTCATGCACGAGAGAGCTCGAAGGGGCAACATTTCTGGATAT
>JBBMHQ010074531.1:8396-26301 GCA_037834295.1 Postelsia palmaeformis
GTATTCATCAGTACAGCGTTGGCGTTAGCTCCTGACGATTGGAAATCGAGAGAATAGTAAAACGTCACAGGCAATTGGTCTAATTTATAACTCATGTCGCGGGGTGAAGGCAAACGACCTTATCGTCAAGTTCGCAGCTGTTTGCCGGGATTCTTTTTCAAGAAACAACAGCGATCCGTTGGCATGGGAAGGATTAGAATGAGGTCTCAAGCCTCATCTCCGTGGAACGTCGACTGCTATAAAAGGGGGGACGCCAAACGCACCAAGATCATTGCAGTACGTTGAACGACCACGAGAAACCAGTCCCGAGGGGCATTTTGTGCAAGGTGGAGAGCCATCTGAGACGAAGGTGTCCGCAGGGCATTTGTCTGGGTGAGCGTACGGCGGAGGAAGGGTATCGGTTTAGAGCACGCAAGCGGCTAAGCTGCAACGAAATGTAGACCAGCGATCAACGAAAGCAAGGGCGAGGAGCATCCACTGCCATCAGAACACGCGAATTTTAGTGGACGGTCCGCAGTTGTATACGCGAGGTCTTGCGGTTCTATTAGCTCCCCCTCGTGATGCTGAGTAAAGAATTGTGCATTGTGGTAAAGTGGATACTTCACCATTGTTCGATTGGAGACCAAGTGTTCAACTATACCAGGTTCATGCTGCCTCTTCACGAGTCAAAGTCAAATCGAGCACAACACGACGGTACCGTCCGAGCTTTTGAGAATTTTCACGAGGAACATGAGCCAGTCCTTAGTGCGATCGGCTGATTTAGTGAAAATATGTCATCCGTCTTCAGGGAGCTTCGCTTAGATAAAATATGAGTACCAGCCAGAGACACACACACTTCGTGACAGTGCCGATATTTGTTTCGTGTAGGTCCATCCTTTTCTCGGGCCATCGGCAAACGATTTCACCCCTTCGAGAGGAAAGAAAGTATCAGGAAAAACACCATATGGCAACATACCAATGAAACCCATCAATCAAGAGCACCTCAAGATTGTTCGACCGGGTTTCCCAAGCGTTATCCAATATTTGGTGAAGCAATTCAAGAAGGGATGCCACCCCCCTTGGGCGATGCACCAACTGACAAAGGTAATACATTTACATGACGCTAATCAAAGGCTTACGGACCGGGCGAGATAATGCTAGTGTGCCTACTGTACGTATTGCGTATGTCCCATCTCGTCAACGATGTAATCCCCTTGATACCTGCAAAGGCCAGCATAAAGACGGGCCTTGATGCGCAAAAGGCAGGCCGGCCAAAATACACATGCTGATGGCCACTTTGCGCAATTTTTTTTTTTTGTCGTACGGCTTTCGACAGGTTCAACTGAGAGGGTATTATCGTTCGTTTACTCTGCAGAAAAATGTTGCTCTTATTTCGTTCGGTAGTTTTCCGTACATTCAACTGGCAAGTAGACTGTGATTGGAGCAATGACTCGTCGTTCGGCAAAGAAAACCCTGAACAGTCCCTGAATACGACAGACTAGGTTTTCTGGGTTTTGCAGATGCAACAGAACCCTCAAAATAACCTTTCTTATCCCTCGCTTGATGCAGCCTCTGGAACAGGTTAAGACCAGAGGATTCACGCAATTGAGTCATGCTTAACGCCGACCTTGGCGACACATCTGAGGGATTCGCGTTCGAGGCTCACACGCGACGAAAAAGATGCTCGATATTCGCGGACGGCATCCCGCAACGTAATCATCGACGGTGCCGTTGCTTTCGACGTAATAGGTAGCCGCTCGGGGTAGGCGATGTTCGTGGTTATTCGGTTTTAAAGTTGGGATGATCATCACGGGGGAATACGAACCTGTGTTTTAGTTTGACTAAATTGTGCAGCTGCTTTCTGTTGCAGACCGTTGAAAATTCGAGGCAAACAACAACGGCACGAAATGGGCCTACAATCCGCTTAAAATCCAGCCAACCTTAGCTTAGTCCTGCGGGTTGCCACAATTAGCAGAATACTGTTTTCGGCGTTTACTCCCGCGGAGGGAGTTGGTACCTCGTGTATGACTCGAGATGGGGTGCGGTAAGTATGGGTGGGTTACAGTGTTTGAACCAGACATTTCGTTTGGGGTTGAGCCCTTAACCGAAATGCTCCCCGCCACATTCGTATTCGATGCGTGTGCAGGGTGAAAAATGTCTTAGCTCACTTGAATGTCTTTGGGGCTTGACAGTGCAGAATATTTTTCTGGACTCAGCTACGCGACGAGATGTGACATTAAGAACCACCGTCACGGAGTAAAGCTGATATTTTGCTGGAATAGCAGGCGTAACACAGCGGACAGCTAAGGAGGCACGCCTCACTCGCTGTCTGCGGTCTATGTTGGCATCAAAAATGTTTGGATGTAGGCATGCTTCCTACTCTCAACGAATAGTGTGTCGATCGTAGTTTCCGATCAACCTATTAATAGGAGCATCTGCGTGTTCGTCCTGCAGACCGGATCAAAATTAGGACTTTGTGTGTATACAATCGGAGCTCGAGATATCTTATATTGGAGATCATGTTGGAAGTGCGGCTAGCGTATCGCACCGTACACGATCACTAGCCGACGATCAACAAACCACTCAACATACTGCATCTGCTTCTTAATATCAAACGCTCGATCGACAGTCGAAAATGAACGTTTGCTTACCGTACTTGCTTAGCGTACTTGTCATTTCTGCAGTCGCTGTCGGCGTAGTTGGTATGTAAATAATCGGAGCTCGATATATCCCTTACTCGAGATTGAGCTTGAAGTGCGGTTCACGCATCGCAACGCACTCGATTATTGGTCGATAACTAACAGACGACACAACGTACTACATATGAATCTAAATATCGAACGCTCGATTGCCGCTCCAAAATAGGCTTTTGCTTACCGTACTCGTCAATTTTGCAGTCGCTGTCGGCGTAGCTGGTCACGGTTGCGATCATTCTTTCCGTTTCCTCTTGGAACTCGGAGAACTCGCCACCCGCAACCCACATCAGCTCGCCTCCAGAACGAACAGTGATCGTCCATACTGTGCCTTTTGCACCGGTCCCCCAGATCTCGTAGTCCCCGAGCACGGCGTCATTGGAGGCGTCGAGTCCGTTGAAGGTCACATAGCCCTCAGATTCAGGCTCCGAATCGGGCGAGTCGAAGATGTCGTGATCACGAACGCCTTCTATCGACATGCCAACATCCTGCCACCAATATAGACAGGAAGACATGTTTGCGTCCCAGATGTAATGTTATCATACATTTGGGGGCATACGAATAATATGTATATCGTCCCGTGATAAAACTTAAAATGATCAGGTTAGTACTACAGTAACTCAGGACACGGACTTGGAAGTGTCGGCCGTCCACGTCAACTCCGTCTGAAATATATAACGTGAACTAATTGCACTAGAGGCCATGAAATCGAAGGACACTTGACCTGAATAATTGCGAGTTTCCAGACATCGTTTCGTGCCGATAGGATACTCGTTCAAATGCTCCATCTTTTGTTTCCGACATTGGGCATCCTCAGGTGTTTCGCACACCATTCTATCAATATGAAGGTCAGAGCACCTTCGTGTCATAACCTTACTTCATGAATTGAGAAAGTGGTGATTGATACAGAGCAGGTGAGTGCTCGGCCGCAAAACCGGCGCTCACGGAAGTAGCCAGCACGTCAATCCACCCCTCCGCGAACTGTCAAACAAAGCCAAGGTAGGAAATTCAAAAGTTGGAGAATCGATAAACTAGAAGTGAAAGATTAACGAGAAGAGTAATAAATGGTCAAAAATGCAGATCAATTTCTCGAGGTATTTTAAAAAAGAAGTATAACGAGGAACGATATAGAGAAGGATGATGCAAGAGCTAGGACAAAGGAAGGATGGGAGCAGTTGGTGAAAACCACAGCAAGTAAAGTTATAGGGAATATGTTAATGGTATCCAACACAGCAGCAGTAAATAAGTCGAATTAAAAAGTGAAATAGGCTATAACAGTAAAAAGAAAGACACACGCCAGATATATTTCGAGTAAAACTACGATAGGACAGGAGGAATATGCTACAGGAAAAAAATGGAACAGATGGTAAAGAAAAAGGAAAAAGGAATACGAAAAGGCGAAGTATATAAAACGAATGGAGAGTTTGAGGCGGAATGAAGCAGATATGGGTAGGAATGAAAGGAAAACTGGGCAAAGAAGCAGGAGAGGCAGATACGGGAATAGCTACCTAAAGAGCACCGAACGGAAGAAATGGTTGGGAGTTCGATGGGTAAAAGAGCAGTACTAGTAGAGCATTACCGTAAGGGAGGAACACCCACAACCAACGGAGTTGTCGACGCAGATTTCGAAAGGGAAATCAACGCGGGGGCAGGGGCGAAGCTTTATGGATCAGGAAAGGAAGACAGTGGGTGAGAAGCGTTGTAGAGAGAGTTCACAATGGATGATATATACAGAATGTGTAGCTAACGTTGGCAATAGAAAGGCAGCAGGGGCGGACGAAGTTGTCAACCTATTCATGAAGTGCGGGGAAGAAGGAATACTTACCATGCTGGCTATGTTGTCTGATCGAATATTGAAAAACGAGTACGCACATAGGAAGTGGTGACAAGGAGTAGTAATCAACTTATTCAAGAAAGGAGATAAGGCTGACCCGGGGAACTACAGAAGGATACCGCTACTAGGCACAGTAGGCGAAACATTTTTTCAGGATTTTTAACGATATAGTGGGATTGATCCTGGGAAAAAAGACAAAATAAAAGAAAGGAAAGCAGGGTTCAGGCCAAACCGTAGCTGCGTAGACCATGTGTACACCTTTGGTACGATAATCCCAGGTAGGAATCACGCGGAACTAACAAAATACTTTATTTTACTAGATGTGCAGAACGCCCGCGACAGAGTATGGGAAACTGGATCTTTGAAAAACATATAGCAGACACAAATCATAGGAAAGATGTGGAAAACAACGAAGAAATGACGGAATGTGCGAGAAGTGGTGTGATGCTGGACGGGGAAAGATTGAAGTATGTTGATATCTTACAACGAGTTGCACAGAGATATACGCTGTCACCCAACCTTTTCAATATATATATCACCATGACCTGATAGTAGCAGTCAAAGCAGCAAGGCAGGGGGTCACGGTAGGGGAAGATACGGGGTCGGGATTGATGTTTGCGGATGATTTCGTGGGGATGTCATCAATGCCAAAAGGATTGCAGAAACGAACAATAAATGCGCCAGCATACACTTGGAAATCGAGGTTGACAGGAAACGTCAAGAAATGCGCAGTGGTTTTCTTGGCGAAGACAAGGTGAACCAGGTAAATTTCGGTTGAAAGGAGGTGGAAGATGACCTGCCGATCGTAGACCAGTATACGTCCTCTAGCGGAGAGATTTTCAAAGAGTGCTCTTGAGATACACATATAGAAAAAGTTATGAGAAAGAGTAGAGCACACGTGGACAAGATGGATGCGCTCCTAACATACTCGCACCTTGGTACAAGTTGAAAGATGTATCATGATAAATGTGATAGTACCAAGGCTAGATTATGCGGGAGAGGTATGGGAAGGGAACGCGAAACTCGTAAAACAGTTCGAATCAGTGCAGATGACGGCAGCTAAGAAAACCCTCGTACGCTTGAGTACGACAAGTAATACAGTGTTAAAAGTAGGATAAGGAATGCACCCACTCACGATACACAGATTTATCAGAAAGTTGAAATGGCAATCTTAAGCAAGAAACATGCAAAAGAAGAGGTTGCTAGCCAAAGTTGTGAGAGCTGTATGGGAGGAAGTAACGAACAGGCGGACTGGAATGAGGTGAAATAGCGTAGTTGAGAAAGTATGGAAGTATATGGAGAGAAAGCAAAAAGAGGTGATGTCCGCCGCGATGTTTTGGAAGTGCAAGGCAGAAGTAGGAGAAATCACGGAAAAAAGAGAAGGGCTAGCGCTACAAAACATAGTGGACTCGGAAAAAGATCTGGAGATATACCTGGTACGAGGAATTTAGGGAAGGAATGGGAATAAAATCGTACTTGCATGGCTCAGTTAACTTTGCGAAAACGCTGAAACTACGCTTTCGTGTAGGTGATCTGGACCTGCCAAAAAGAGGAAAGAAAAAGGTATACCTGTAGCCGGGAGGAGGAGGGAATAGATGCACAGATGTGTCCGTGTGGCAAGGCAATAGAGGGTAGAACTCACAGAGTAGGAGAATGTGAAATATACAAGGAAGAGCGGGGTTTGTTTGAAACGAAATAAGGAAAACAGACCAATGTGACATGCAGGAGTTTGATAAACAAGCTAGAAGCGACAAAACGACCTCTTTCCCAAGAGATACACGATGATCACATGCTGCCGAACAGCACGGGGATAAGATAAAGCAAACATTTCTATGTAATATATGGAAACAACGTAATGAGCGCCCAATTGTTGGAGGTATCTCTTTTAGGAGTAGGAACGGTGCTCCGTCTCGGAAGGGATGTGTGGTCAATGGTCAAATGACTGAGGCAAGCGACAACTGAGGACGTCCCCACCCCCCCCCGCCACAAAGACACCCTTATTTTTCTTCTTGGGGTGTCATTCTCTGTGTATGACAAGCTTCATCTCTGCTCCCTGTGTCCACACGGGTGATGAGTTGCAAGCTGCGTGGATGCGTAAATATGTAGCTTGAAGATTGAAACTGTTTGGTGAACACGGCTCTCTTCGTTTCAAAGGTCGCTTCACTCCTGATGTGAGAAGGAGTCAGATATGTATTTGCTATTGTTTGCGTATCTCAACAGGGTATACACTATATGGAGGCGTTTTACGATATAAGCAGCAAAATCCTGATGAATGATTTCACCCAAAACCGCCGGAGTGCCGACGTTCTTTGAAAAAATGTTTTAATTGTGTAAGTTGTCCATATAAACATCCATCGGGATACTGTTTGATATTTTCAGTGGTCAGTTTTCGAACAAGGTGTGGCGCTCCTTGGGCGAGGAGCCTCGAACACAACGGGGTGAACCTCAGTTGATGAACACCACCATGGTCAAACACTTAGCGAGGGTGTACTGGAATTGAAACACCGGCAGCCACTCGTGGACAAACTACAGTGTAACTTGTAGATCAGATCAAGTGGCCAATGCGGTGTATCGTATGCCTTGGTATGCGTTACCTACTTGTGGCCTTGTTCCTTCCCTGAAAGTTCGGCGCCTGAGAAAACAACACATGCGGGTCGTCGCTTTATGCCCTCAAGAGCGTCGACGGACACCCCCTTAATTAAACATGTTGTGTTTGTGATATCTTATGCCCGGCTGGACCCCCACAATGGTATAAAAACTAGAAAATTAAATTTCTCGTGACATATCGTTTGGTCACTCTGACGTCGCAAACTAGCCAATGCAATCATGTCTCAGTTTTCGACTCTACTCAGACAGTCGAAACAACTGTGTCGCACGCCACATGTTTTTTTGACCTTCGTTTGTGCATCCGTTTGGAGGCGAAGCGCCGTTCCAACTCTTGCGACAAACAGTTCCGAGAACTTGGCGCTCACTGTGTTGTCACCAAACATTGCATAAAAAGAGTGGTTTCTCTAACAGAGCTTCCCTATATAGGAGTTACCCAACATCGTCTAGTACGTTCAAAATTGGTTTTGAGACAAACTGGTGCGAGCCATCGGACTGATTATCGGTGACATCGGGGATTATTTCGCCCAAAGGCAGACAGCCTAAGAATAAGACAGGTGCACTCCTGAAGTGGCACGCGTCGTTAGGTTTAAAACAGGCTTCAGTTTATAATTTTAGGCGAATGTCGGCGTACTCACTCCGAGCTCTGTTGGGCCGTATCCATCGCGGACTTCGACTCCTCCGGGCTCAATGATATGAAGATGGAGGTTCGAAAAAGCGCTATCCCAGGTGGCAGTGACGTGAAGAGAAGCTTGCGTGGAGCTACTGGGGCACTCTGTCGAAGATATACTCGGAGATCATCATAAAAAGGGAGGAGCACATCTAAATGTTGACAGTCGGAGCATGTAGTAGCAAATGTTTTGAGTGCAGAGGGGTTCGGGTAGATCGACACTGTGTTGGAACACACAAGCGGTTCATCCCAAGAGATGGCAAACTACGGTATGTTACGGCAACAACAATATGGAGCTCGATATTCCTCCGGAAGAACGTATTCTGAAGATTATCGGAAGTGCTGCTGAAGGGGCTTGGCACCTGACGGTTCGCAAGTTCGGTCTAATGGGATACACATCGTCAAAGGAGCTCTGTACCTGTTTCATTCGGACATTTTTAAGGTGCTGTGAACTGGCTGCGCATAATTGTTGGCTCAAAAGTACGAAAGAGTGTTACATACCTCGAAGTACACAACAGACGTCGCAGGCAAAGTGTATTGGGCAGCTCCTGGTAGGCGTAGCCCCAACTTTGGAAAATCTTGGGGAAGGTAAACTGCGCAACCTCGACGTCATGACGGATCAGATAATAATATGCCAATTGACGAGATTAGGTGTGTAAATGTTTGATATGCGGCGAATGTACTCCGGACGTGAGCCACCGAGGGTGTCGGGGGTCGAAACGTATCGTTCACCGATAGAAAGACACACAAAGATAGTGGAAGGGAAGGGGCGGGGTTCGATACGTCGTTGTCGATATGGCAGAGAATGACCTCTCTCTTGGACAAAGAAGTCATGTCGATAAAAGTTTAAGTTGAGGACTCATGTGCGTGTTGAATTAAAACTTCCCATTCTCATACACAAAGTGAATTTTTTTCCGGGCACCGAATACAAGAAGACCGCCATACCTGATGGCGGAATCGAAGGAGTAGGCGCTGGTGTGGCGACTGCAGCCGATAGAGCGCCGCGAGGAACACCGTGGGGGGAGTGTGCCAGGCGCGTCAATCGAAGCAGTTAGAACACAACAATGTCATGCGGAAAAAAACGCTTGGTTGCATATGTTCATTTGTGGTCTGTCTGATACCCGAAAAGGGGCAACACGAGCTTCGGTTTGACGATCACTCGTCGTACAACCCGGAATTGCACAGAAAGCCACGTGTGATGCACAAAATAGATATTTGATGCCGAGATGTTGTGAGCTTCCTCCAGCGGTCGGTTGCGGAGCGCACATCGCCGTATGTTGTGGTAGTTTCATATCTGAGGTCTGGCGAGCATTGTCGTAATGGTGCCAGATGCCTCTATTTCGAACGATACGCAACTCTTCCAGCCAGCTGATCACGTCACCACTAAGTCTCTGCCTGCCCGACGTTAGCTGGCGGGGCACACCGACGAGGAAACAGACAGTTCCAGCACCATCGATCGCATAATCACGCATCTCTACACTACTCCGAGGCCGGCCTAGGATGTGTGTCAATGCGGTCAATCGTACGCCGTCAATTTCAGCCGTCGACGAACACATACGTGCACCATGTTGTCGTGGTGTAGGGATCAAGGGAGGCTGGCAGTAGTCGATGCATTATGTACAAGACGGTTTGTCATATGGACGACCTCTGAATCATGACGACAGTCAAGCCATGGTGACACTCACGGCAACTGTTAGATTGGAAGAGGCTGATAGCCATATCACCCCCGCAGGTGGATGTAGGGTCGCCGGCACACGGCGTGCTACACGTGCCGTCTCCATGGCGGTCGAAGTCTGTGTTCGTCTCTCGCTCTGTGATTTCGCAGCCAGCGCACCAGCACCTACGACCAAACACCGAAACGACCCGAGGGAAGTACACTCATGTTTCCATGTCGTGCGCGATAATATCATTCTACCGTAATGATTATGGGATTAAGTATCCACAACCACACGATTCGAACAAGAAGAGGTTTTTGAATGGAGGACACATAATTGCTTACGAGGTCAACTTTTTTCGTGTTGTCGTACTTGTTTTTCTTATCATATTCGCTTGAAAGGTTTCCGGAGACCTGTAATGGCGGGTCTATCTTAAATATTCGTTTTTCAACCTCACCCCTTTCTAGAGCTCAATTAGGACTGCCACCGTTCGTGGATATCTTGTGATTTTCGCAACCAACGCTCTCGTGCTTTACATGGCATCAAGATTCATTGCCCGGCCTCCGACGCTTTGTACCATAATTGGTTGAATAGTAGACCGCGGAAGCGCCCTCCACGAACAACCGAACCCGTCGATTGCGGTGTAGCGCCCTTTCAAGCTCATTGATTGTGTAAAGTGCTACAAACGTGACGTACTAGAACCCCCATCGAGAGGGTGAAAGCCGATTCACGAAATTCAGGGCGCGGCACACCCCAGAACACGGGTAGTTTACAGTCACGGGGTCAGTCGGAAGTCACGGACAGGTCCAATAGAGTGCTTTGCTTGAACGGACAGATGCCGCCGGCACGTGTAATTGTGGTGTGAGCCTCCATTTTGAGCCCGGTGCCTACAACCCAGCAGAAACCACTGCGCTCGTTGAGTGAATCTTGACAGAGCTAGCTGCCAGGTGCGCACTGATCCATGGTACCGACGAAACAGTGGTGGAGATTCCACGTCGAGTTGTCAAAAAAAGTCCGATGTGCCCAACAAACACAAGTTTCACGGCAATATATGTTCTTTCTACGTGTACCATATATTTCGAAGGTAACATGCTCCTAACGCAAACTATCCTTTGGCACCCGCTTGGCTGTTTTCTCTCATACATTCCCGTACTGTGTAAACTCAAGTTTTCGCTCGTTTTATTCTTTTGATCTGCCCTGTTATTCGTGGCCGGGGGTCATTTGGAGATTGTTTCTTGTGGTCACGACCACCACAGACAGGAGTGGTTGAAACAAAGCCTACAGCATCCCTGCTGGCGGACACGGTTTTTCCATTCCTTCCAACTATCGTTCAGGTTCGCCACGGAGTAGCCACAATAAATTGAGTACCGATTCAAGCCAGATGTGCACTGATGCGCTTGTCAGTCAGTGTTTCCGAACAAAAGGTAAACCGGCAAGCTGTTGCACCGCGACTTCACAATCTCCAAAGTGCAGCTGTGCTCAGTAAATCCGAAGCGCCGGCAGTTTCAGAGGAGAGTTTGGTGTACCATAAAAGACTCACTCGTTTCCCTGCTGGAGGCCGTAGTAAAACTTGACTATTTCTCCACACTTTGCAGCGCAGTCCTGTTCAAGAACATAGTGCGCAAAACAATTGACGACGAAGGTTGGGCATGTTGTTTCCTTCTGTGATATGGTGTTCAAATTTAAACGACTGTTCGTCACATCACATGCCTTCAAATTCGCAACCGACAATAACATCGTAAATTTTTCACTATATCTACCTGAAATGGGCTGCGTTCGAGTTGTTCCGAACTCTTTTCACGACCAGCAATCGACATTCAGAAAAACATTTTTTTTCAAGTGTAGCGACCAAATCGACCGGTAACATACCTTCAAGAGGGATCGCCCACGGGTTTCTACTGCTTTCCAGTACATGCGGTTCTACTCGAGATTTGATTCGAAAATGAACCGAACAGAGGTTAACACACCGGAGCCGAGAGCTTGCTGGACATCTTGGCGAAGTCGTACCACTCCGTCCCGCAACATGAGGAATTTATGTACGGACAAACAACTTCAATACTACACTTGAAGTTACGATGCCATAGGTCATTCATTTGTTTGGTGATGATCAGAAACAAAAAAATGCACTGACTGGGTGAGTGCGCAGTTTACTGGATCACACCTGTATCGACGACGTTCGCAGTAAAAAGTGAATCGAATACTTTGCCGAAAAATACATGAAACAAAAACAGCCCCGTACAAGGAAGCGAACCTTTTCGCGGCTTGAGACAACAGACATGATAAGTGGTTAGCGACCCGTTCGTTTGGAATAGTATCATGTTGCAGCCCCATCAAAACCAATTGCTGCTGGGGTTCACCAAATCGCATCTATTGCGGGGGACCATAGTAAATGAAACCCTTTGTTGCTGGTAAAAAAAGCTGAATATATACCAGGTATGTTTTGTCTTCAACATTGGTCTCATTCAAAAGCCCCCCCGAAATGGTCGACGGATAAAAGTAGGCAGTCAGTTCCCTATCCTCAATTTGCATCTGCAGATAACGTTTTCAAACTGTGATAGGTACGAAACCGTTTATGTCTTCTTTGTAAATCTTGGAAATTTGAAAGTAGGTTGGCCCTTTGTTCTACAGGAAATTTCATTAAACAACCTCAACGTCTTGAGAGATCACTCTGCAAACATTCCATAGGAAAAAACAACACGCCGGGTGAGGCGAAAGGAAATATCCTTGCACACGTCCTGGCACACCACCTTGGGTTAAGTCCTCACCAAAGCAGTATACGCCATCGTCTCATCAGCCAGATTGTCATCACCTTTCTCTACTCTGCGATATATGTTATGCTCAAAATACTGCCCATCGTGTCTCCAACACCTTTATAAATCGGACATCAACCTCTACCAGACGTGCTATTTTTCGTGCTCGTGAGTGTGCCCGCTAAACAGAGACGCCTTCCAGGTTGAGGCGTCATTCGATCCCGCTCCACACAAACCCCACATTCATCAACGTTTGAACTCACAAGCTGGTAACAACGGCATCAGTAGCAGTCAGCGTCATATGCGTGTAATGTTGATGACCAAGAAGCAACTCGTACGCGATTCACTCACTTCGAGGGTCATAGTGTCGTCGGTGATGACGGTGGTGAGCACGCGATCGCCAGGCATATCGTTGAAGCACCCAAGATAGTCCTCGCTGGTCGGGGCGGGGCCTGGAGGGAACACTTCGACCTCGGACTCTGTCATGAGCTGAACCTGCTATCGTTTGCGTGATGACGACAGGTGGGAGGTGGAGATCAACCCAAACTCGCCGAGAGGGGGTAATTCAGTGTTTGGAACGGGGTGGATGGGGTACCGGTGCTGGATACAGAACTACGACAAGGCATGCTGGGTGGTCAAAATTTCAGGTTGCAGCATCTGTGTTCACAATCGAGGCAAGTAATGCTACGAAGGCATGCAGTACACCGAAGGCTCTCTATTGCCGAGGACCTCACCTGCCTCAGGAAGAGATGAGCAGTGAACGAAATGTTCATAGTGTAGAGTTAGGATCGTCAAAAAAAAGAAGAATACTCTGGTTCCCACCGCCGAGAAAAATGTGTGATAACCAATAAGCCCCATTCTGATTCCCCCCTGCTGTGCAGTACTGTAGCCCCGACGGGGCCTGTGGTCACAGTTTCCATTCGAAAAGTCCAAGAGACTGAGGCCAAAATACACTACTTCTGCTGCCACGTGCGTTAGCACAAGGGGTTACATATGCTGAATACTTGCCCCTGTAATGCTCAGCCACACTTCTTTTTCCGATCCGGCCTGCTGCAGTACAATTGATGAAACCTGGGTCGCCGAGAGATCGTAGACCTCGTATTCGAGTGTAACGCCGCTCGTCTCCGCCCTGGTTGTCAAGACTCCGTCCACCCAAACGTCGATGGCGCGGTTGCGCCTGTTGCCCTTCCACATGGCCATCCTTATCTCGAAGATGTCCTGCGGCTCGTCGAAGTCAAAAATTAACTCGCAGACCTCGACCTCCTGTCTAGACGGAAGGCATGACCAATGACCAGCGCGAGTCATCGTCGATGGAGGCCTTGAGAACGTTAGCCGGCAAGCAACCGTTTGGAAAGCAGCCGTAGCCGCTGGTTCTTGAGTCCCATCCGTTGGCAGTGGCGTTCACACTTGTCACAGCCTCGAGAGCGGCTAACAGATTAACAAAAGACAAGGGACGACGACAACAACAACAGGTCAAACAAACTACATGCCATATTCAAATATTGATTACGTTATTCAAAAACATGATACATGTGTACTTCGTAGTACCGAACTACACAGGTCAAGCTGGGCGTCTTTTCCCATACAGACCCGGACGCCGTTAATTCGAGTGAGTCTGCGCCATACACATTGCAACACAGCTGAGGTTGACTATAATCATCGATTTTTACGGAAACCGTAGGATGTAAATTGAACACTTTAATGAATTGTGGGGCAGGAAATACGCAAATGCTAGTCATATTCAGCGGGTTTGTGCAACTGTAACACGTTGGGATAAAACTACCCAAGATTCCTAAATAGCCACCGGGTTGATGTTTTTTTAACCTGACTCGCATTCCAATATATTTCAATTCGAACATTTGACGTAACGGCAAAACTACAAAATCGACAACTAAGGTGTTTTTCCTGATTCTCACGTAGATGCACGAGCAGCTGATACTTAAGAACAGGGTATTTCTGCTGACGTAGCGTCGACCACCTGGAAATCTCAATTCTCGTTGTATCGCGTACACCTTTGCTCGTATTTTTAATTATCCAAGCCGCATGCCCTCTCAAGTTCTAAACCTCACCATTGGTAGAGCAGCTTCTCATCGCGGACTATTAAAAGTGACCGAATCAAAATATATAATCATCATAGGTGTGCTTAATCCTCAGCCTCCCTCCCCAGCCCGTGTCGAGGATAGTATAACTAATAATAGAATGCCACTCCTGGTAAACAGGTCTAGAGCTTAGAACCCTGTGCCGGTATAGCCAGACGCAGGTTTCGGCATATTCATCTCTGGTCTGCAGTCAGTGATTCAAATTGAGCACGAAATTAGTGTTAAATGCCCGAACTCCTAACTCATTTCGGTCTTTGGCTACGGTAGATTCCTGTAGAACGGTATACCGAGGTTCGACATGTGGTTCCGCCACATTGCGGTATTCCTGCGAGAACAAAGTTGGCATTTCTTGCGACTTTAGGCATTCGGGCCTGGTGCAAGTAGTCGGTGACGGAATATTCACTGTGTATCGCATATGATGGGTGTTTGATATAACTTATGGCAAGCGGATATTTTAGGGGCCACCGGTGTTATTTCCATCTTGAACAATCATCGCGGTTCGTATTACGGTACACTACGTTCGAGTCCGGTAAGTGCACATTACATGGCTTGGTTTGGCCGTACAGCAGAAGTGGTCGAAACAAGTACGTGTTCTAGCGAAACACTACTGGCGTGTATTTGAAGCAAATTGGCTTGATCAATAGCCAGACACTCTTTTGGTCAGTCATATGTTCGTCTTTGTACCTTTGCAGATTGCGAAGCTTGCGAGACCATAGCAAGAACCACGCCTGTAATACGTACGTGCGGAGTATGTTTGTGGTATGCGATATCTTGATGCAGGTCTACGGATATTAGGGCTCCATATTTTGTGGGGTTTCGAGTCGTGTGTCGAGGCATTGTTTTGTATGCCTCGAGGCTGTAGGGGGGGAGCTACTCCTTCGGGAGCAGTCGCTGATGTTAATGATACGCCCCGGGCTTTGTCGATACCGATACTGCCTGTATTTATGTGAGTGGCGCTGCCGGTGGCATTCTTGGTGCGGCTTACCTCCTGTGTGTGGTTAATGCTGTGGGGTCTCCGACTAAACAGTTTTGCCCCAACCTGGCGTGTGTTGTGTTTGTTTCATTAAATCATACAGCGTACGATATACTTTATCTATCGCTCTTCCTCGACGATCATGGTGTGGACCACACTTGCGACTCCTTGCACGCGTCCGCCAGCTCTTCTACACAAACAGAGTAGAATAACGGAAGTAACTTGGAACATACTCGATGGACACGCGACGCCTAGACGAAAAAAAGATTACCGCTTTGCGTCCACCCCCCCTCTCTACCTACCAGTATCAGAAAACACCCGTTACGGCGCTGGCCTTACCCGCGGTGCGGTGCTTTGAATACACGCACGCGCGCATAACGCAAAGGATGAAAAGGGAATGAAAGCTCCCGTCGTCGAGTAACTAAAGCAGGCGGTGTCCAAGTAGAGGCGAAGGATGAACCAACAGAGGACGCTCAGAGATACATATGTATGCACGTATTTGTTTAATGACTTCTGATATGTACGTTTGTAGGCTGATGTTTATCGTAGCATACCAGCTACCGGCCTGGTTCGCGAGGTTTAGGCACATGTTTCACCTTGTGCTTACCCTCGCCTTACCCCCACCCAGAACGTGTTTTTGCGAGGTCGGTACACACTCATTTCGGTACCAGGAGACATTTCTCTCTCTCCCCGAAGCTCCTATATGTGCTGTAAGCTCCTACAGCAACAAACAGTAGTACTTGTGTACCTTTAATATTTACGCATATATACGGAACACTACTGCTATTATACTTTCGTATTTCATCCCAGCCCGCCTTACCGTAAGGAGAACTGGTAAACACTGCAGTACGTACGTTGATAAAAGGTTAAAATATCGATTCTAGCTTTAGTAGAATTTTAGGACGCACTATTATCACGATCGTTCTCACAGCAGACCTGTGCAATCGCCTTACATTACGGACTATTTCTTCTACCCCTTCACGCAGAGTTTGATCCTTATCAAGACACTATTTCGGGGGGCCATAGTAAAACGGACGAAAAGAATCGGAAACGATAATATAAAACACTACCTGGTATCAGGTATAGGTTGTGTGTTTAGCATACGTTCTGTTTACCACGGTCCCCCATCATATTTATCGATAGTATTTCCGATACAGCCGTTGTATGAAGATCGAGGTGGGGTGTTGCTCCTGTTCTTGTTGCCGATACAAGGAGGAGTTCGTGGGGCGTCTACAATATGCGAGAACTCTTCATAATTGGATTTTCTGCTGGTGAGTACGACGCTTTGGTTATCAACAAGAAGATCGGACGAGACACAGGAAAAAGGCGCACGCATGAATGTATATCAATTCGCCAACTGAAGTACAGCAGTACTAGCAGCATGACCACGCATACCAACTCGACAAATATCATAGACCCCCTCTGGTTCCCACATCGAACTAACTCGTGGCTGCTGGCTATATCCCTCCGTTGCTGCTGGGAGTGCTGCGTGCACAGTAAGAAACACACGGTAATCCTGAGCGCTTTGACGCCTCTTGTCTGGGGTGCTGCCAGAATAGTGACCACTCTCGAATTTTTATAATCGACCGGCATGAAGAGCGTAAGGAAGCATGGATGAGCTACTGTACTGTACATACAGCTTTGTTTGATGTTGCGTACTCATCATCCATCCAATGTAACAGTAGTATCCTGGTACTGTGAACGTTAAGGGTCGAGACTTGAACACTGCATATCGTCGACACGTGAACTATATATGGTCTTCACCGTGTCGTCAAGATACATCAACAGCCTCCAGTGTGATTTTGGTTGGTCTGGAGAGAGAATACAATATTTGGGAAAATATCCCCCGAAAGTACCCCGACTAAGTTTTTTACCCTAATTGACCCAAGATGATCCCGGGTCACACCGAGATATAGACTTTTAGGCTCCAGTGTATACCACTTCAATGTTGCATTCGAAGCACTGGTGTGTACCACCAAGTATTTACCTTTGCATTTGATTATGAAAAAAAAGAAGGTGGTCCTTACAGAACCATCAGGCACTCTAAGTGATCTTCGTGACACCACCACAAGATCAACGCGTCAAACACTGTATCATACGACCATATCTACCGTAAAAAAAAAACAAGCAGGCTGAGACGTATTGGTTGGAAACTTCGGATCACGGCACGCAAGAAGAAACATCTACCTCTCAAAGTCATGCATGAAATTTCGCACTGGACTTGATTCCGAGGCGTGGGAGGTCCGCAGCAGACAGATAGTTCGTGGTGTTCTCTCTACTCTCAGGCTGAGTACGGGTACCTTCAGAATCGATCGATTAGGTCCGGTCTTTGTGGCCCCCTTGGTTGGACCTTGACCCTCTTCGGTCGGGCAATTGCTTGCAAGTTACCCAAGAGTTACCAGAAACAACTATCCTCGCCTCACGCCAGCCGTAGCGACGGCTACAAAAGACCCTTGTTCCGCGACCTCTTCACGGCTATTTATCTGTGGATTTTTTTTCGGCTAGTCACGAGCGAGCACAGTTGTCTTTACACAACAAGTAATTATTTCAAACACTTTCGACCGGCAGAAGTTTCGATCCGACGGAGATTACAGGCAGCAAGTCGTGGAGCGGATCTTTTCGAAGCTTCCCTTCCTCCCCTCGCGACC
>JBBMHQ010074532.1:0-12485 GCA_037834295.1 Postelsia palmaeformis
GCTGGAAAGGGGAAGTAGTCGTACGTTTGCCCGAGCGAGATCCGTGCGATAAGATACGGATCTTAGGCGCATTATTATCGGAGGGAGTTTTTTCCATAGTTGCCAAGTTTGGAAATCATTCATAGGAGGGAAATGAAGTTCACATATCTGGTCATTTTTTCCAACAAACACAAGATGCGCTAAAAACAAAAGCGTTGACAGTCTGGGATTTTTGGGAAACACTCTCCAAGAAAAAAACGGCCGTCGATACAGCACTTCGCTAGTATTCCGGGTTATATTTTATCTCAAAAATACGGCTCCAACAGCAATCAAAAAAAGGGGCCCCTTCCAATTCAATTACTGGAATATTACACTTCTGCATTTTCTTGCAAAGGTGTGTATCGTATTTTGCTCCGCCGGGACTTACATCTCTCCCACCCGTAGTACTATTGCCACTGCTTCACGGGTACGCATCTCATCACCGGCGGATGAGTTCAAAAACAGGTGATGTCAAGTATCCTGATATCAGTAGACTGTCAAGATATATATAACGATATCTCGCGAGCGTTGTGTTCGTGGTGCATATTTCAAGTACAGGACACTTATTTGTTCATCCTACCGCGAAATGGTTGTGCAAAAACACCAAACACGAGCTATTTAGTTTAGGTTTGGCGTATAAACTTCGTTCCCTACATCCTCATCCGACTCACTACATTAAGGCGCTATCGACAATACCCCTCATTCATCGTCACCTACTAAAAAGCAGAATCACCGGTTGACATAATGCTGGAGTGGAGCTCCAACTTGTAGACCCAGCGCCCACGCAAATGTCGGTGTCGTCAGTCTGGTTGATGTTCTCCATCCTAAAGTTGTTGCGCACCCAACGCCCACGCCGGTGTTTGAACGAAGACATTTCGCAAACGTCGTTTGTGAACCTCCGCCGACCCATTCCCGGATGGATTTGTTTTTGCTACGCGAGAAGGTCTAGATCTGCCTGAGGGAATATTTGTAAGTTTGATGAGATCCATCTTGTCAAGCGGAAAGACAAGCATACATACACCTTCTATCAGCGGCATGACAGGGGCACGTAACACGCCTGTGCAAACAACCGTGATCAATATCTCGACTCCGTTCTAACGGCTTGAACCTATATTCATAAAAGGTTTTGAAACAGAGAAGTACCTCACAGAGGCTTTGCTTCAGAGATAGATACACGTTTAGCGATCCATCTGACTTGGTTGAGACCCAAGGCATACCGTTCGTCGAATATTATCCAAACGGCCAGAAAGGCATTCAAGCGATGTGAACCGGATCTAAAATAAAAACACACAAGCCTGATGTTTTCTCCACGATGTCCCCATACTCTTATGAACTATGGTGAAGGTCTATGGTTGTTTGCTCATCAGTTTCGCGGCGAGCGTCAATCCTTGGTCTCAGGCAGAAAATTGGGCTATCGTTTGCGTCCTTTGACTTGGGCACAATTCATATAGATTCCTCAAACGAGCCCCCAACTCCACACAATGCGTCCCCGCCGATATGTCTTCAAAAATGAACTATACCATCGACGTCGCTACCACCAACACACGAAGGCGTCTCACCTCCGTTGAAAGCAGTGTTTGTTGTGAAGGTGCAACCGAATACGACCAAGACGCTCGAAGAATATACCGCGACCGCTCCACCATTTCTTGAGTTTCCCCCCGCGAGTACCATGTTGTCGAGACGGAGAGTGGACCCCTTTGAAACCAAGAATATCCCAGAGTCGCCTTTCGCATTGATTACAGCGCCAGAGACGTTATCGTCGCTGAAAACGTCTGGAAAGGTAGCAGAGCCGACCCCAGTAATAGTGATGTTCTTCGCATCGGAAACCTCGATATTCTGATCAATCATCAGGTCGCCACTCCAAGTTATGTTGAAAACCCCCGGGCCGACGCAACCTAATGCGTCAGTCAGATTTTGTACATCGCTGGTTGACTCGATGTGCATTTCGACGGTACTGGAAGAGCATGGGGCTCCATATGCTCTATCCAAGAAGCCCGTGACCAACCCGAACGCCAGCACAGCCATGGCCTTCATTTCCATGCTGTACAGACAAGATACGGACGAAGCACGTCCGTCGTGGTTAAAACTTGCATCACAGTAGTTATAGTCAGATGGACCGTCGTACATGTATATCGTTAGTCCGAAAAAAATACTGCTGTCGTTTCAAATTGATGTGAGGAAACGGGTACAGTAAATCTCGATAAAATATCCCGTGATTCGCAACTTTGGAGTGGCGTGCAAGGTGGTCGATACAGTTGTCTCTTATCACAGCAGTCGTGACAAATTTGAAGGGCCGACGCTTCACCTACACCTCGGACAGGGATAGATAGTAGAAAGTTGAGCTTCTTCCCTTGCCAAACGAATGTTGAAACAAAACTTTGAAGCGAATACAAGGTGGTTATGTATATGTTTTATGTCGCGCGTGGCACACGATGCAAACTGATTGGATGTCAACAAAATGTGGAGACAGAGAGTTGTGTGAACGAGGGATTTCCAGGCGTTTACGTGTTATAATTTCAACTCTTTTTTGTTCGCTTTGCCGACGTTACGTCATGCCCTATCTCTATCCTTGATTTGAATAAATGCCCGCGCTAACGTGCGTGACTCCAAAGGAACTAGGCGAGTTCAACAACATGTTGCTTGTTATATTGCAATGTGGTGGATGCCTTGTAAACCACTGTAGCCAGGAAAATGAGGTCGATAAAGCCATCAATCCGTCATTATCTCCTACTCTCTTGTTCGCGTACGTTCCCGAGCTTACACTTCGGCACGATTTGGTCCTCCCTCTTGTCGTCGCGTTAACCCCCAGTGGTGTACATTCTACCACAGCACTTATATCGCTGCCACCGCACTACTTTTTTCCCCCTGTCACAAATATGCGCACTCTCCTTACTCTATCTCACCCTTTTAGCGCATGCATGACGATGATTGCTTTGACTGTTCTCCTGGCCAGGTTATAGCGGTTTCTAGATCCCTCCGGTTGCTCACGTTAGGAGAGGTGATGTGGTCTAACGTTTTATTTGGTTTGAACGGTGTTTGATTTTTCAGGGGAAGGGATAGGACGTTCCACAGAGCGGGATGCTTGATGTCGGTGAACTCTCTTGGTTTTCAATACCCGTCTGGCTTACATCGGAATAATATGTAATTTGTCCTATGTCATTTCGATGTACAAAAAGAAAAGTTCACAAAGTTCCGGGGTGCTCGTGACGGCGACCATGGTTGCGAACATGATGTTGTTCGCTATATTCACAATTTCTTCTGAAAAATGCACAAGCATGACAATACTGGCAATACCATGCGCGGGTGTTCACCCGTTCAAGACGTACAGGCACATCGGGAAACTGCAGAGGACCACTTTGAGCTATGTATCAGCCGGAGCGAAGGCAGCGAAAAACATCACCGCCCGGAGTGACAGTGTGGGGAGGTCTGATATTGTCACTAAACGAGGCGACGTGGTACAAGGCGCTCCACGGGGCGTTCTCGGAGCCACGGGCACCCAAGTTTTTTTTTCAGGTTCGGAGGCAGAATCGAGAGGCGCTTCAAGGGTAGCGTACAAAAGATTGGGAGACGTTACGATGAAAACGATGTTAAACACTTTAGCATACCTCTCACAGTAAAGGAAATCGAGACTCAGCTATTCTATCCCACGGGCACAAACTATTATTACATTGTGATACTCTATACAAAAAATCGTTCAAGGAGGAAATCAGGAGATCGTCGGCATGAGGATATCAACACACGTACGTTATATATAGTGTTTCCTAGCAGTTGGAAAACCCGCTGCAGAAGGGTTGACACGATTGTTATACTTCTTCCGGGCTGGTTTGCCGCAGGGCGGGAGCACGTCCGATGAGGTGTTTCCACTATGTTTTGGCGCACGATATAACAAAACCTGTTTCCACGATAATAGCGGATCACCATATCGTTTTAAGAAACTGAACTACATTTTGTAAAATTTCCACTGTGTTTGACCCGAACAAATTCGTACAGACAACCATTCAGATTGTTCGATCACACCTACGAGTGTTTATGCAACAACCGAACACCAAACTTTGTAGCAGTTTTGGTTGTGTACCAAGTATCATCGAGCCTACCAAAGAAAGAATCACAAATTTCGGGAGGAGATCCGTTACGCATCAAAGAGCGCACACATTCCATTCTTTAGAACGTAGAACTCCGAAAACAACCTGAAAAAACTCCCTCATCTAAAAAATGAATGATCCGGTCCTTGGACCGGAGACTCGAAAACGATATTTCAAAAAAAAGTGAAGCCCGATTTCCAAGATAAAAAGTGAAGCCCAATTCTCAAGAATATATATATATATGTTAGGCGTGACCAAAAAAGTGACCCCTGACATCACACTACGGTTTCCCTCTTGTTCGCTGGACCCTCAAAGCCTGTTTCTGGCGTACAGCAGCGGCGTCGCGCTAGTTTTTTTACGCCTCGAAGGCCAAGCACACACCTGGGGCCTTGGCCGAGTATCGGCATCTTGGTGGGCGCACGCCGAGCACAACAGCACGCACGTCGAGCACCCCTCCAGCAAGCCATGCCAAAAACTGCGACCACTGGGAGTTCCACAGTTAGTACTACTTTTATCGAGGGGGTGGGGGTTTCTCATGTTTGTGAGTTGCATTGAACAAAAGCAAGCCACTACTACGTGCGTGAGTACATGCCACGCCTCAACACCACCACTCGGCAACTCGAAAAAGCGCGGGTAGCTCTATATCAGTAAGCATCTACGGTACGCAGTGTTCGTGTCATTGACCCTTGGACTTAGGTGATTCCCGAAGAACAGGCGCAGCAGCAGCCCTGTTGACGATGGAAGAGGTGAACAGCGATCTATTTTTGCACCTGGCGGTCTTGGCGAGCTGGATCTTCGCACACTACCCGATCTTGTACCTGTGGTTCCCTGACCAGACTCAGCACGTTCAACGCCAACGACTGCAAACTCAACAACGGAGAATGCTATGCCTTTGACCCCGAGCATATTTGCGTGCGGAACGTATAACAAAACATGCTGTCAACAGCAGGTGCGCAGCTGTGTGTTCAAACTATTCGCGTAGCTCTTCGAGTATCAGTACAGGCACATCTCGAAAAGTTTCGAGTTTTTTTTTTCTGTCCGTTTCCCGTGTTCCATTGCAACTCGGGGACGTTTCGGCAAATTAGTCCAAATTTTGTCAAGTTCTTTCGTTCTTGATGTTCCATCGACATGCAATTTTCCCGGTTTATGCTCGACTGTACGCGGCTGCTTTCCTTATATATGCCTTGATTTATGTCCAGTATATACCTCTACGATCTGGATCATCTGCGCATATAAGCGGTGTGAGGCTTCTTTTTTGTTTTGCCCGTCGGCCTTAACTTACTATGTCCCCGAATGTATTTATGAACTTGTTGTTCGAGTAGCAGGTTTTTATCCCGACTCAATATTTGTGTGAGTGAGGTATCGAACACCTCGAGTTTCCACCTCCGTAAAACAATTGTGCACCTGGTTCTTGCCCCGTATTTTTTCCGCGAGATCGTACATGGCGTTTGACTCATGGGTGCATATCTGTATTCACATATTTTAGATGGAACCTTTATGTTCATATATGTCTGCTTGGTTGTGATCCGCGTGTTTCACGATATTCCACATATTCTCATAAGTGAGCACTGGTACTTCTTTCATCCCCGTTATTTCTCATAGCTATTGCACTTTTCGCCTCGGGTCTGTTCTCTTTTTCCTTTTTGCTGTCCTCTTCCGTGCCGTGCCATGTTTGGTCCGTGCTTCTCCAGGTCAACCTGGGCTTTTTCGGATGATGAGGAGGTTGTTCCTTTCCCGTTCGACGTTCTTCTCCTGGGTCTTGGACTGCAAGCTCAGACTTTACGGTCACACGCCCTTCGCCTCTCTTGCTAGTCGAGCCTTTTTTCTGTTTCAGGTATTCCTGCTTTGTTGACTCCATTTCCGTTCGTGTTTCTCTCGTTTCTCGTCATTGGGCGCGAGGAGTTGGTTATAGCGGCAGCGTTAATAGTTCTGTTTATGATCGCTATGGTGGGTTCTATTCCGGACTCTTCGCTCCCTGCAGACGTGGCATTTAATTTTAAGTGCGTGTAGCAGGTTGGTAAGAGGCTGGCCATTTCTGTAAACGCATGTTTCCTTGTTTTCATATTTCGAAACTACTCAAATTTTATTTTCGAAGATCAGTTTCTATATATCCAATTCCTCCATCTCTCAACAGCTTTTTTTTCAGTAAGACCGGAGACTAGCAATGCGAATGTCACTCATTCGGGTGCGATATCATCACAATGTGTATCCCGTTTTCGAAACCACAAGTTAAACTTGTGGAATTTGCAACAACTTGTTTCTACCGAGCACCTTGGACGTGTAAGAACAGCCCCTCTTGGGCTAAAGGGGAGATATTTAGCCTCTGATCAAAATAGATCCTGGTTGTCTCAGGCGTGTCGTTCTATTCATCAACTGTTCGGGTCCTTTAGCAAAAACCCAGCGCGAAAACAATCGGAACACTCTCCTTGCTTCACTCCTTCATCACTTGCACACATGGCTTCCAGTACATGTTTGCATAGGCTGCCGGCCCAAGACGCCGGGGACTTGCTCCACTCTCGAGATGAATCAGGACCGCATCTCTCCGCTGCACCGGAAACTCTCAGCTTTCCAGCATAATACATTTCCGGCATTCCTTACTGATTCGTATGCGATAAAATCACAATATATAATTACCACGAGAAACTAAAAGAAAACAATGGGTCTTGATTGGTCTTGATACTGTACATGAGTCACCACGCACACTACATGCGAAGAGTCGAATTAGCTGCTACTGTGCTCGAAGGGTCAGAATGGGCGGCGAAGACCACTGCAGTCAAATGGAGATTACGTTGAAATAGCAATACTGTATTCCCTTGTATCACGTGCACCTGTGAGAAAAGGGTCCAAAAAAAAGGAGAAAACAGAGGACAACGAATCTTGCAGAAGAGGCATGTACAAGAATGAGCACATGTCTTCACGATCTGGCCACTGTACTGTGCCTTCGGGATTCAGAGATAAAACCGCCCTTCGTTGTGAGTACCGTTATGTGGAGACACCACACTCAGTCTAGAATGTTTTCCGCCCCCTAGAGTGGGACGATTTTCAAGGAAAATATACATACTTCAACAATGTGCGTGTGCGCCGCCTCGATAACCCGAGCGACCATCATAAAGAGACGGTGGCAATGTCTCATACTGAAGACAGACAACCCGGCAGGGCGTTTTGCCTCCTTCAGAAAGAACGTCATCCTCTGTTTGGGTCTTGACATATTTTGCTCCGTGTACTATAGGGCGGTTCTTGCTACTGTGTGGAAACCCTGGCCGACATTAGAAGCATACGGGCATTGTTTCCTGGTCACGTTTATTCGGATACGGATATCGAGACCCTAGTAACGACGATGTTCGCCGTATAAAGACCGTTCAGACCGACGAGTCCCCTTCGGAAAGTCACCCTGGCCTAAGCATATAACCCTACCGTAGTTTCGGAGCCCTTCGCAAAGAGTTGTAGCTCCGTGTGGTCTGTGTTAAGCCTTAGTTTCATTACTTGGTACGCAAACGTTGGATGCGCGTCATATTGGGGCAAACGGAAGGCAGAGCGGAGTTGTCGGCCCGTGAAACAAATATAGCCACCTGCTTCGGAGATAAACTCGTTGGTACTTGTCCAAGACGATAGACGTCGTTGGAGGATAGACGCCGGCCCACATTCGTCATGGGTCATAATTTGTTTTTTTGTCTCATGCGGCGACACGGGTTCCGGTGCAATTCGTTTGGCCTGAATAGGGGTTTAGAGGTCGACAGCAAACGATCCACCGTTGTAATATCAGGACCAACCTGAATTCCCTTGGTTTTAATGGTGCACGTTTATTTTCCTCCTCAATGTCTTTTGGAACGCGATATTGAAGGCTGGCATACTTCGAGCACACAAGTAACGTGGGCGTACGTGCTAGGTTTGACGAAAACACATGCGTTTTGACATTGTCAATATATCGACCCGCGCACTATCCTCCCGGAAGAAACAAAGCAGGATTGATCAGAAAACAGAATAACCGCGGGCCCATCAAGGAAAGTTGTGTGGGTTCGAGTCTCAACGAGCGCATGCTCGTAGATACTTTTTCTTGAATTTCAAAATCGTCTGCGGAAAGTGCAAGAGCGCGAGTCTGCTACATTTAACGCAAATCGAGAAGCGGTAAAAATGCTGAACCCTATGCCTCACGAGAAATTGAAGTCCCGTCCCAGGGGAATGAAGGAACCACATCTGTGACCACGCGCTGTCCAGGTGATCGCTGACGGTGCAAACTCTCATGAATTATGCTGCTAAGTACAAGTGATAATTGAGGAAACTAAACAACTTCGGACTGCTTTACGACTGCGCTCCTGTTCGGGGCACACAATTGAGGTTAGAGATGACACGGAGGTTAGAATATGGGTTTCACTACAGTGCAGTACGAAACTAGTTAAATCCATGCTATATTGTGAGAAACATTATCATTGGGACCGGGGAACTGATTTTTACTGACAATTCGCTACCATGCTTTGTGTAGACTGGGCCATACCCGTAGAAAATATTCAAGCACAAGTTTATATATTTTCGTGGGCCTCGAGGTCCAACTGCTGTAACCCCTAAAAATGGGGCTTTCCCAAGCTATGAGTCCCGACACACTGTAATAGTTTCACTCGTAGTTCGTGAACATATTTCCGTTCCATCTCTCCCGGTACACTTGACGCGGCAGATGAGCAGCAGTGTTCCTCGAATCGTTTTTGTTTTGTGATAACTGGGGGAGAACATTTGCCTTTTTTGTTCTACTTTCAAAACATCATCATGTCGCACGACTGACGGACCGCCAGTCCGAGCACGGCTCCTTAACAAGCAGCGTGGAAGTCATTTTTTTGTGCTCTTTGGACAGTGGCGGAAGCTGGTTTGCTGGCGTGTTTTGTCGTCTCGGGTGCTCAACAGATGGCCAAAGCTCATCACATAACCCAGCGGCATGATTCACTCGTAGTGCTTTTACGTAGTGCATTTCTGAGACGCCCACCACTCCACTTTTACCCATGTCACATCCGTTGGCTGAGAACCGAGTACGCGTAACAGTCGCATAGGAACTATATCTGTCCAACTAACAGAATCGTGCGTAGTGTGACCCCGGGTACGCGTCAAATGTTTTGCACAGAGCCCGAAGACTAGCATATACGTTCATAAAAACATGAATTGCAGCGGCGGTGCTCCTATACTTTGGTCTGACGCCCCTACAGACCACAAACAGTTCTAGAAACCAGAATACCATTGTCTGCCCTGGCACAAGCCGCTACACACACAATACCCCTAGCAGGATAGGCGGCCCCACTTTACCAGAACCAGGAGATATATCAGTCACAAGAAGTCCAATCTTTTGGGGTTTGTTGCTGTTCGCAGAGACACCGATGTGATTGACGCAATGATATATGGTACCCAGGGTGCCCGGGTACCTGTGCCCGCCTCACCACGATGCCACTCAAATGCTATTAGTAGAGGGAAGTAAATCGTGTATGGTGATAACGGTAACCGGGTAGGTACTCACTAGTGTATTCCTTACTCGCCGCCGCCTACACGCTGAACAGAGAACAAACACTGTATGACATCCCGGCTGCCCGGGTACCCGTATCTGCCAGGACCCAGGTACCTGGTTGTGGTTCCGCCCCGACCGCACTCCACCTGATCGGGTATACGGATCCGAATTTTGAGGCAAGGGGGACCTCTTCACTGCTATAATTGAACATCGTGATACGTCCAAGAAGCTGGCATTGCTCTTCGGAAAAAAACTATCAAGGTACGTGTCTGTATTCATACCCTTGTACAAATTTCCGGGAACGGATTACGGCCAGTGGTCTGAAAAGTGAAGCACCTGCGATCCATTTTCCGAATTCCCCAGAATGGTTTGCTTGGTGCTGGTGTTTCATCTGAATCTGCATACACCGCCCTTCAGGGTAGGCTTGTCATATAAAATCCCCTCTCCCCGGTTGGGGCATTATTGTTTGTAGCGGTCGTCGACTCATTATATCCGGCAGGTGTGATCGCCTGCGTTTTTCTGATGAGCGCCTTGCCCCGTCGTTCAAAAGACAATAGCCAGACCAAAGCCAATAGCATCAGCCTGTCGGCAGTAGTCGGTCTCTAGATCCACATTCTCTAAATCCATTTTATATCTTTTACCTTTATCACCAACGGACTAAGACCTCAACATATGGCGTTCCAGACGGGACATGCTTCGTTGGTCGTTTATTCAAATCTCACGTCGAGCATGAGATCTCCCTCATTTAAAATATATATATATCATGTCAAGAATCCGAAACAAATACATCTCGAACCTCAAACTCTGTAACCACGTATTGGTGGCACGTCGACCTCAGTATTCAGTCCGTTCCAAGGAAGGAGAGTGGTACAATGCTTAGACAGGATATGAGGCTATCGGTTGACATTCGAGCCATAGCCCAACAGATCAAGACCTTAACTTATGGTTTTAAATACGTATCCAATATATAGGGGGATTACGTATGATTCGCACTGATGCATGATACTCTTTTCTATGCACGAACGATACAGGATCCTTTGTGTGGGTGCGCCACGCTCGGAAGACATGACGAGGGGTACCAACAGATGTGACGAGGGAGACGACGGACAGTGTCGGACGCTATGTTGCTCAAACTCCAACCGTTTTATGTTTCTTTTCCTTGTTGAATGGCTCGTACCACCGGTCAATATCCAGCACAACCAGTGCGCGGGCCGGTTTCTCGATTCCTAAAAGATGTCATCAAGCTAGATACGGCAGGCACAACATGCACATGCTTGAAAACCATCGAAATACAATCAAAATAAAACAAAAACAAAAACAAAAGAGAGAAAAAGAAAGAGAAGGACGAACTTCGATACAGTGCTACTACATTCTCCTGGTCAAAAAGCCGAGCGATCAATGCGAGGCCATGCCATTATGCCAGATACGACATAGACGATGTACACATGTTGTTGGCGAGAAAACAAACAAGGAAACAAACCCAAACCAGCACAGAAAAAAAAACAAATCAACCGAATACTGTCGGTTTCCCCCGCAGAGGTCATGGCAAAAACGAAAGAAAAACTGAAAGCAACACATTACATTTGACAAAAGAAGAAACTAAGAACAGAGCGAAATAGCACGCAAGTTAAAGAACTTTTTGTGTTCAGCACCGACCCCGTCGCCAGATTTTATATTCGAATATATCTGGTAACTTGCTGCAATGCCTGACATTTCCGTCCTCATTTCGTCAACTATACTCAACCACCGGAAAGGATGGATAACAACATCCGAAACAAAAGAAGCATGCTCGTCATTCCGTCCCGCCTCAGGCCATATGTCATACAGGCACGAAGGAATATTGTTAGAATTTACGCAACAAGCACCATGGAGGATCAGAGCGCAAAACAAAAAAACACAACAAGGAAGACCACGTCCGAGCCAGCGACAGTCATTGACGGCACCAGCAGTATAGACCTGCTCTTACTACTCGGTTTCGTGGCTTGCTATCCTGACTGCCGTCTTCCTCGTCCGTTCACTGCGGTGTTCCATGTATCCCTTGTGTGGACCACCCTACAACACCCCCTTGGTCAAATTGCATTCCACTCCTGATGTTGCAGGTCGTCCTCCTCACACGCAACGAGTTGGATCATATCCAACGACGATGGCAACTGCCGCGCATTCACTAGCTATCTAAAAACGTAAAGATATACGCCGTGCGTCAATACACCGGGAAACATACAGAGACTTACTGGATAACGATTATATAACGGGCTAGGTTTTTTTCGTACAGCCCTTGCCTGGAAGTTGCTTTTCCTGGACTCTTGGAAAAACTTAATACGCTGCCGAGTATGGTGCAAGCCAAGAAAAACACAACACTGTTATTCGGCACTTTTGCTGTTGACCATCCGTCATGTTTATACTCGTTCGTTTTCCATCTTGACAGCCTGGGTGCGCACATTGTACGTCATCACCGCCACTTGAAGGTATATGTATCTCTTGCTGGCCCCAAGTGGTAATACATTTCGCGATTGAACGCGAGCTTCGTCCCCCCTCTCAGGGTTTCATCTGATTTGTTCGTGTTTATCTACGAGTGATGTTGCACTACGTTTCAAAGCCAGGTATACGCCGTGGTTTCAAAAAACGGAGTAGAGCCGTCCCAGCTTACGCCGTCACTCCCACCCCTCCACTGTTTCATGGATACGCGCCTTGAAGCCAGCTTCTTCACAACGAGCTGCTAATGTCTCGCTTTCGTTTGTGGTGATGAACCCGTCCCGCCTGATGGACAAGTTCCTTGGCGTCTGTGTCGAAACCACCGAACACAACTACTCCACGCGGTCCTTATAGTGAGAGGGGCACCAAGCAGACACCTCAAGGTTCAACCTACACGCAACACCATGCTAGCACCCTTTTTGTGACTTGTC
>JBBMHQ010074543.1:0-12484 GCA_037834295.1 Postelsia palmaeformis
GGAGAGAGAGAAGAAGGGCGAAGATAATAAATGGGATGGATAAAAAAAAAAAAAAAAAAAAAATTGAAGAGCCAACCAAGAAAATGGCGTATTGTGCCTGGCGTAATTTCAGGGGTCAGATGATGGCGAGACTCCCCTTTTTCTTGGATTTTTCAATCTTGGGAACATAGTGGCCAACTTTATGCTCCGTACGAGGGGTACAACCATTTTCTTTGGCACCATGTTGCTGATAAGATTATGAGCGAGCCACAAAGTGGTACTATAACGTTTGGTCTACCACCAGTAAAATAATACTGCCTCATCTCCATGCATTTGTATTGATTTCAACCGTAGACCTCTTGGCACTACAATTGTTTTTGCGGTCGGCTTCCATTTACCTATATTACGGGCATGTGCAAAGCCCCAGGCGGGCGTCACCCCACCGCGGCGAAGCCCCCCTTGTATGATGTGTGATTTGTGTTTGCAGCAAAACATGAACATGACGATAGTGTACGCAACATATCCTATTTCGTACAGTAAAATCAATGAACACAAAAAACGGGGTTTCCACCTTTCATGGAGGCGGTGTTAACTTGGGGACAGGTGGCGTATACGATTCCTTCGAGAAGCACCTGTGTTGCTTCCCCCACAAAATACAAGAATGATTCTGCCAAGAACGCTAAATATTTCTTAAACCGGGATCAGGTCAAAACCAGCCCCTCACAATCCCTTTGGACCATTCAGCACTCTGCGCACTTCAGCTGACGCTGTGCTCCCCACTGAAGCCTACAAATGACAGGCCGCGCATAGAGAAGCTTGACCACATCACGATAGAGTCTGATCTAAAGTTGGTTTAACCATTGCCGTGCTGCAGTTGGAGAAATTCGATCCACCCGCATTCACGCAGCTGCATGCTTTGCACAGCGGCTACCCAAACTCCAGGAATCAATTTTCACGGCCAGTGTCGCGATGGAAGACGTAAAAAAAAACACTCAAAAAAGATTGGCCGCGTGATCGTGTATACAGGCAGGAAAGACTTTCTCCGGTGGTCGATGAACAATACGGAATATTGCCACCGACGCCGCGATCGGCTAGAGAGACGTACAGTGCCTGCAGAAACATAGAAATGTGAACAAAACGACTTGCTACTATTGCGGGGAAACATAGTTAATAGGACCTGGGGTCTAGACAAAAACCTATATATTTACCTATTTTAAGTAACAATATTTGGTCCTGTTAACTATGGCTCCCCGTAATAGGTATTGTTCACTCTTGTATACAGGGCAAGACACAACAATGAACGTTACACGATGATGAGTTTGTTCTTATACATTCGTATGCACGAGTACTGCTCATGCCTCCGGCCGTGGTGACGCTACCTGGCCACAACAGTCAGCGTAAGACAGAACAAATTCAATGACCGGGGACCATATTTTCCAACTTCGGTGACGCTTTCATCGTGCATTAATGTCACGAAAAATGCACCCGCTTCGCCAAACTGCAGAGGTGGACAGACCTACCCTGACCCTAACCCTATGCCAGTGGTCAGTGCTGGGATGCTGTGCTTGGTAAGACTTGAGGTTGGCTCGGCCGGCGTGACCGCTGAGCTTGGCAAGCCTCAAGGTTGACTTGGTATGCTGTGGCTGGGATTGAGATGCGTAAAACATACCCATAGCCAACCAGAGTGCCTAATTTGCTGCCTTCGGAAGATCTGCCATCATGCTTCGTCCACTATTGCCAAATTGCCTGTAGTGAAAGCACCAGAGGATTCATCGAGGTGGTGTTCTTCCGGAATAGATGCGAAGTTGGAGGTATAGCAGAGTTGAGAAATATCGTCAAACAAAAGGAGAGTGGTGGTGCTTTCAGGTGTAGATCTGTCGCAGATGGAGGGCCAAGACAGGGAATGAAAACAACACAGGTCGAGCCCTACTGCTTTCCGGTAACTACCGCTAATAATACCATGAACAACTGTTTTCACCAAGGCGTAACCAATTGCCGTTCAGAAACACGGTACTGACAGAAGGATTGTGCTGATTTCTCCGCTAAAAAGCTTCGACGTCTTATGTATGTATTGGTAACCGGTTGGTGAGACGCGATTCGTAGCCTCGACTAAGTAAATAAAATTGGTGTGCAATTTCTATCCGGCTGAACCAGCTACACACGAGTGGAGCGCCAGTATTTATTTCTCTCACAAAATATAGGCTAAGGCTGTTTCTTACGGAAGTTCGATTTGTTCCAGTTCGATTTGTTGTTTTCGGCTATGTATCGATGTTTTTGACCCGGAAAGCTGTCGAAAGGGTTGTGTGCTCCTCGGAATACATTTCCCTTCCACCCCACAGGTATCCAACGCAAAAATTCGCTCCTCCATCGAAGCAGTTTGAAATATCCTGCATTTTCACAAATCAAACAATAGACATCAAATACAATTTGAACGTACTTTCCAGTCAGGAATTACGGAAATTTTGAATAGTTTGTGCTTCTGGAATGCTATTTGTTGGATATTAGTGCAAATGCCACAGTCCTCAAGAACTTCGAAATGCTTCGATGGAGAAGCGGATTTTTGCGTTGGGTAGCTCTGGTAAGGCGGGCGCACTCATCCCGAGAAACGCACGACCGATTTGCCCGCGTTCCCGGTCAAAAGCATCAGTAATGGGCTGAAAAAACAAATCGAACTGAAACAAATCGAACTTCCGTAAGAAACAGCCCAAGCCTTGTACCTATTAACAGGGACTCGTAATGTGTGGTCATAAGTTGTTGGGACCGCTCTTTGCATTCCTCGTATTAAATAGCAGATTAAGCTACCGCTGTATTTTGGTAAAACTGAACAGAGGCATTACCCCGCGGGATTGACTCTCTTCTAAACTAAAATTGACGCAAACAACGAGGAGAATACGTGCCCTGTTCTATCTCATACCGGGAATCGCTCCCTTGTTAGAGTGCTGTGTCATATGTGTGCGTATTGTTCTTTGCATTAGACCGACCGTTCTTTCTATGTAATCGACATCTATTAATAGTACAACCCAGTGTTCGTGCCGATTCTTCAATCCAAGAGGTACCAGTTCTTTTGGGGGGCTATTATATCAAATATACAAGGCGATCTGAAGAAGGCGGTAATTCGAGTTATCGTGGTCCAAATCTGCTCGACAGGGCCGAAAATGCGAAAAGGGCCGCTATCACCCTATACAGCAACGGTCCTTGTATAAGGCGATAGGCGCCCTACTTGGGGCGGCTACCATCTTATCCAGGTCGGCTACCCCCTTATCCACGGCCGACTGCTGTCGCCTCCACATCAATTTGATCCGTACCAAACTTCGCTCGGTGCTGCTTATGAGCGAAGTATAGGCAGTATCACACCTTTTCTGCCGTTGTGAAGAACGAACAGGGGATACGCACAAAGCCCTGTGCAGCAGGCGAATTTTGTTTGGCTCCGACTCCCACCCCGGGCACCCTGGCTGCCACAAGTGTTGGGGAGAATGCGGTGGTCGACTGCACAGACTATATGGTAAAGCCGACCAGGACTGCGACAACCCAATGCAGCGCGTCTGCCATGATTACCCTGCCGCAAAGCAATCTTAAACATATTTCGCGGACAAGCAAAATGCGGTCGAGCCCCAGGCGGGAAAGCGCAAGGCGTCAGACACGGGCGATGTTGGCCCAGGGTCATGGAAGAGCGCAGAGTCTGGGACAAAAAATACGAGGAAATAACAGATTAGAGTGCCCCCCGGCACGCGGCTTTCGACTGCCCAGAAAGTGCACGTCTTGGAGCCCTTAGGCCGAAGGTGACACTTATCGTAATAGCAGACCGGTTTGGCTGCCGTCCGCGAACTATTTCCAAAATCGAGGACAACAAGGTGTCGGCGACGAGGCTGGTCGCATCAGCTTCGACTAAGGCCAGATCGAGTGTGTCGGAGAACCTGGGTATCACTCCGGGGCTGCCTGCCGGAGAAGAGGCCATCAAACCCGCGGAGGTTTGGACGGCAGTAAAAGACCAGCAGGATATCGCAGAGGCTATGCGACTCGATGAAGTACACGAGATGACTGAAACGTTGTGGAACGGAAACTTTGAACGGTCCTCACGTTAAGGAGGTGAGCGCTGACGAGTTTCGAAGACAGCGATCATGAGACGACGGGGCGCGCAGGCGGTGCCTCCCCACCCTACGCGGAACTTTCGCCACACTTCGTTCATCTGGAGAGCGCGGCGGAGGCGTGCGGCAATGACGATGCTATCTGCTATCTGCAGAAAACCAGGATGTCGTTCATCAACGCGCATGCCTTTAAGCCAGTGCAACAGGCAGACGTGAGGCATAAATTTTGTGAACCTCGACAAGGGCAAGGGGGCGGGGGCACAGCGAACGACTGTGGTGCATTACAGATGTTAGTGCAGTAGTAAGATACCATAGTACAGGTGAGAGCTCTGTCGCCAATGTGTAGCAAAAAAAAAAGAGCCCTCTCCGTTAAGCAGAACGCAGCGGGCGTCTTAGGTGGGCTCTGTCGCCTGCAGCTCAATTGAATTGATACTTATCGACATGAAAAGTGTGTGTGCACCCGTCTGCCCTGCTGTGCTATCGTCCCGTCTGCTCTGCTGTGCTTTGGTGTGTGTTTGGCATCACACATCTTCACTGGGTTCACCTCTGGTACTGCTGCAACGCTCTCTACTTTTATTTCCGAGCATACGCATGATACCCCTCTTCGCGAGGCCTTCTGCTTGTGTCACGTTTTGGGTCAGGAGCACTGTGTGCCGTACCTTGAAATGCTGTATGTTCTCGATAGGGCGGTTACCGTCTAATTGGGGCATCACCCAATAGGCCGATAGAGCGAGCAAACACCCCAGCTCCATTAGGACGGTCTTTTGAGATAGGAGGGCCGAAATTTCCGTGCACGACACCGCCTCGTCGTGAAGGTGCCCCTGCTGTAAGCAGAGTAGACAACGCAATGTCATTTCATCATACTGGATACGAGAGGCGCGACATACATATTCTACAACTGAGAGACAGCATGGGGGAAGAAAAAAAGAAAGAAAGAAAGAAAGAAAGAAAAAGCGGAAACAAGAAAGCAGGAAGCGAGTGAGCAAATCATAGAGAAAACGAGAGAGGAAAGATAATGAAAAAACGTGGTGCCTCCCCTCAGGAGATGTGGCAAGACACTTGAGAAAAACGAGCAAAAGAAACATCACCACGTCGTACTACTGTCTATGCAAGCATAGCATGACTATGGAACAATCCAAGTAACGGGCAAGCCGACGAACAATGCACCCTCTAGGCAGCCGCATCAGTTTGTGGTACGAGAAACATAGCCAGATTCTCCCTACTAGAGGGTCTTGTACCTTGCTACCCTATCTACCATTTCCGTCCGACGTCTGTCATCTACGCCGCACCCCCGGAGAGAATGCGCCGGACAACAGGAAGCAAGCACGACAGGCTCGCCATCCATCCACGCCACACGACTCCTTTCGGCATGACAAGAGAAAGAAGGATGGCGTAATAGAATAGAAATCGCAGAGGACCGAGCGCAAAATAAAAAAAGATGATATTGCTCCCGTGCAAGAGGGTTGATCGTGAATATGGTAGCTCTTAACTCCTCAGGCACCTTGATTGGCAATAGGGTGCGTGTGTTGACACCAAACTTTGGAAGCTCTCGCATTGTGCGAAACTCTGCCACATAGGCCCTAGCATTTAAATCAAAAACGTCTACAAGGACGCCTGCATTCTGAATTTTAACCATTTCTGAAATAGTGTACGTGAACGCCCTTTTCGTGTTTATCTTGCCCACCTTTCGCGAGGCACTCCAAACGCCAAAAAGGGCACGCGAAAAAAACACCGTCAGAGGGGGTGGGAACTCCCATAACAAGGGGAAATGGGGTTGGTTTTTCTGGGTTTTTGTTAGGAGCCCATACACTCCCTATATTTCCTTTAGGAGCGCAGTTCCGTTTTGGGGAAAACTACTGCTGTTATTTTGAGTGGTTTGTCGCCAAGACGGGGCTGCTGTTCAAAAAGGGGTGGAATAATGCCTCGATGGCCTTTTCTGAAACCGCGTGCCTGAACGCCCTTCTTGGGCCTATCTTGCCCGGCGTTCGCGACGGCACTCATAACGACAAAAAAAACACTACATAAATCGCGGTAAGGTGGGAACTCCCAAACTATTAATACTAAAGTACCTACAAGCCGGCGTCTCGGCGACTACGCAGGTGGTCCGTGCGCCTATGGTACCTATATATCAAGTTCGTGGATTCCAGTCTCACCGACTGCATACTTGTACGAACAGTGAGGACGTTTTCTGGCAATGAGCGTGAGATATAAGTAAAGTATTATTCGATGGAAATCAACGAGCAGTGTGAATCCTGAGTGAGATCCAGTGTTTTATGCAAATGAAGGAACGCATCAGGGGGGGGAAGGGAAGACACCTGTGACTAGACCCGCCACTGCTTGTTGTGAAGATCGCTGACGGTGAAACTTCCTTGACTTGGTATGAGTGAGGCTGACAAGGATGAAAAAATGTTGGAAAATGTCACACCCCGGTAAAATCCTATGTCATTAGTTTGTTGTGTTAAGGTTGATTGGAGGCTGTGTGTAGAATGGAATGGTCCACACAAATTGCTTTGGCGAATGTATATTCATTGGAATTGTCCAGACATCCAATTCAGAAAGCGGTCTTCCGGACGAATGATTTTGTTTACCAGGTACTGCCTAAAATTGTCCGGACAAATGATTTGGGAGACTGCTTCTTAGTTGGGACTTTCGGGACATTGTTTGGGAGGCAGTGTTGATTGGAATAGTCGGGACAATTGGTTGAGCAGATACGGTCTGTTGATTGAAATTGGCCGGATAACTAATTTAGGGGGAAGTCCGATGATTGGCATTATCCGCACCATTGACTTCGGAGACTGCCTACGAATATAACATGGAACTGTCTGGACAATGAGCCAGATAAGGGTCGTTAAACATAATTGGTCTGGAAAAAAAGTTTGAAGCGCTTCATTGGCTTGGAATCGAGGATTACATTAGACAATGAATCGCAAAATGAAGCTAATAACAGACAATTAATTGCCCAGGGTGTGATTTTTTTCGACACAATAGATCGCCCGCGGGGCGGGGCGACTGTCTCCACGTGCCTGAAAGTACCTGCAGCGGGTCTACTGCTACGTACCTGGTTGACAAGATACCTACTCGCTTCCACGGACAGGAACCTAAGGAGCCCTGTCGTCAAAATCAGGTTCACCTGATCCATTTGGGCCAAGATCAGGTGAATCCTGACAAGTCAAGAACCCGCGCCACGAGCGGTGTTGTCCCTGAAATTACATCAACTTTTGTTTCGCGCCTGGACAATGAGCGTGTGGCCTTCAAAGTCTGAACTGCTTTGTTTTCTTCAGGGTGTAGATGCAACCGGCTTCACTTGGACCTGCAGAGAGTGCTTCGTTTGTTCCGCCACGGCGGGAGAAGCGAATTTTAGACGTCATGGGACTGCTCGTCATGGGACTGCTTTCACGGGCTTTAATTGCGCGCCGCACAATACATGTGAAACCCCTATTTTGGCAGGCCCTGGATATAAACAGATCCAACCATTATGAGAACCGTCGACGAAGATCGATCGACGAGACCAACGACACAACAGCCATGGAACCTGAACGGAACGCGCCGGTTGAGGTCGACAACCCACCTTAACAGTATTACAGCAGTGGTCACACCTCGGTCGGTGATATGTGGCGTGGGCTTATCAGGCGTCTGATTAAGAAACAAAATGGCGGTGGTCTGTACAAGACAGACGACAAAAAATCTCGACCCTTCTCAAACACCATTTTCCAGGTTTGATATCGATCGGCAAACCCAACGACTGCGTCTGAATGAAGCGCGCTGGTTAAAGGCTCCGACCAACGCAAGTGTCACAGCAGTGCTCACGCCGCGGTCGGCGATATATGGCGTGGGTAGATCAGGCGCCTACAAAAAACATATTTGGCAGGTGTGTAGAAAACAGATGCCACGACTTCTCGACTACTACATTGGCGCGATACAGAACTTTTCGAATGTTTTGGCGAAGAGCGTAGGACGCCGCGGCCAAACTCTTGTCTCCTACAGTAGACCACGGATCCCCATGATACCTTCGAGGTCATCATTTCCTTCTTCTGCTTTTTAATACTGAGTATCAATTTCTCCGGCGGATTGGTCCTTAGGGTTACCATACTCTCACATTCCGCAGCATTTACACTAACTAGCCGTGCTCGGTCCGAAGCACGTTGCCCGTGGGTGGATAGCATTTCAAGATCGAAAGTCAATCGCAGCGTGACCACGAGTTCTGGTGTGCGAGCTGCGTGCTGTGTCTGTTGTTAATATTGCTCGTGAGCAGCGTGATTTCGCGTGGTTCGCGGTTATAGATGTAGTAAGATTTCTTTGAAAGATGGCTCGCGAAGACCAACTATTATACCCTTCGTGTCCACGGCGGTGATGCTGTGACCACGAAAAAAAAACAAGAAAGCAATACGTACAACATAACAATAAGCAAATTATACACCCCGAAGTAGAAAAAGTGAAATCAGCGTGTGAAATCAGCGTACGTATATTTGCGTGAATACGTACCTGGTGCGCATGCATGCAGAGTTTATAGAGTGTCGAGTGAAGGCAGCAGCAATTTCTTTTGTACACAAGAAATGTAACCGAGGGACCGCAGAAGCATACGAGTACATACGCGAAGAAAAAACATGTACCTGTTACGATTTATCGCCTCTCTGATTGATTCAAATATCGCCAAAATCAGATGAAAGCTAATGCAGACAGAGTACAAAAACCGAGTATACTTGGCATTTTCGAGTTGAAATCACGTACTCGTACGATGTCTGCCTGGCCAAGAGCAGGGATCCTGGCGTGAGATATGTCCTTGTTCTGGTCTAAGACTCAATTTGGCCCAAAAATGATCTGGTATACCTTATTTTGGCGAAAATCGAAAAAAGGCCGGTATTCCTTCCTGAAGAAGTAATGGCCTGAATACCCCGGCATTCGACATGCGACAGCGTCTTCGGTCTTCGAGTTGTCGAGCTCATGCCGAAGCACGGCTTTCAACGTTTTGCCCAAGCCTGGACTTGGTATGACACCCCATGAATTGTATATGATTATCTATAAAACTATCAGGTCGTATGAAATACGTCAGCTGTGAGCGAGAGTGAAAAAATACAGCAGTACCTGGTATTTGATATTCATGCTGAACTTTGCTGTTTTCAAGCTAGGGAATATGGCTTGTCTATACGAGTACCCCATTTTCACTGAATTGTACAAGATGTATGATAAAGCGATTCGCGTGGATTCTTGACCAGGTCCGAGCTAGTTCCTGGTCAAGAATATGGGTCGGTGACTCCGTCGGATACTACTATTAATGGTAATGGTGCCCGGGCAAACAGGACAGTTTCCATTGTCATTCTGCGCACTGAATACCATATTCATTGAGGACCCATAACACTTAGGGAGAGGGGATCTTTAGCTTGATAGGCTGTTCAGGTGTTTTGGTCCCTGTTGGTATCAAGGTACTGGCGGAGACCCAACCCCACCCCTCAACCCTAACCCTAACCCTAGCCCTGACCCCGAACCGCAGACAAAATGGGCCAAAACTCGCCACAAACGAGGCTGCGCCGCGTTTGCATTGAATCAGCAATTTTCTTGACTACGGACACACGATTCCAAAGTGCAGACTACGCGGCTCATTTTTCGAGTCAAAATCACCCCTAAAGATTCTCTCTCCTGAATTGCTAAGCCCCTTATTTGTACAAGTGCCACGGGCAGGGAAGGGAGAGTAGGATTACCAGGTACCAGGTGTTTGACAAGGAGGGTGGGATTATTTGACGGTGCAAAATGTTGAAATAAAAATGTTTACAAATATTGATTGAATGATGTTGAGTACTGGTATTAAATACTGCTGTATTAATAGTTGTATTTTAGATCGATGCGAGGAATTTTCTGAGCTGGTGCTGGTGCTGGTGCTGCTGCTGATTTTTGGTTTGGAAATTTTTGATAGTGAACTAGGTCAAAAGATGTGAGTTCGACTGATTCAAAAGTTCAATTGGAATAGTTGATACTCAGCTTTGCAAGCTGCGGAAGGTTGTAGAGCTGGTACGGCGGTACCGGTTATTTGTATGAATACAGCAGTATCATACTCGTACGCCACTACTACTGGTTTTAAACCAGGTAGTACAGGGGACTACATTAAATTAGACCTACGGTACAGACAAGAATATATACCTGGTACATATTACCTAGTTTTACTAACAATATTCAATATTTGGTCCTAATTAGTACAGTTACCCGTAATCGTACACTCGTCATGTACCACGATCAAAACCGTGTATATGTAACGAGTACATATCTGGCTCTGCTGCTGTGTAGTACCACGACTTCTGTCCTGTAAAGAGTATTGATGGTAGCTGCACACCACGAACCAGGTTTCAAGTTGTCGGATTTACAGCGGTTCAGAAAGCTTTCAGTTCCTCTTCGTAACCTGACCCGCTGGTTACATTCTGGCTGCTATTAATAAAGCAGTAGCCAAGTATCAATCGTACGAGTAAATGCTTGCTCAGTACGTGCAATATTATTTACAGAGAAAATGTCAAAATCTGTTACACCTAATCCATTTGAGCCAAAATCAGGTACATACCGAAACCAAGTGAGAAACGCGAGCCACGAGCGCTGTTTCGTACATGAAATCAAGAAGTAAAAAAGTGCGCCTGAAGGATCAAGCGTATCATGTGACCTGTAAGGCAGTTTCCTATGCGGTTCGAATTCGAGCTTCCGATTTGTGTTCGATCTCAAAAACGAATGACCCTGCTTATATTCAGTCCAAATATGCAAAATCCGACCGGAAAAAATTCGATTTCATAATCCACTGACCCAAGTCGTCGAATTTTGGCCCGAAATCCGACGACCTGGGTCATCAGATTTTCAATTCGAAAAAAGATATGCTCTCTAAATTCAAGATGTTATCCACGACAGCAAACAGCAGCAGAACGATCGATGATTCGGATGTTCACACAGCTGTATAGTGACGTTTTGCTTCGCGCCCGACGCTCAGGAGGCGGGTGGCACGTCCCTCCGTGGCCAAACTACAGCTGCCTGGCGCGGGCCCGGGTCCAGAGACCAAGAGAAGCGCACTCGGCACGCACCTTTCCGTGGATACGCCCGAGTACTCGTAGACTACACTTCTGTACAGCAGCAGCAGCAGCAGCAGCAGCAGCAGCAGCAGTCAGTCACGAAATGAAACACAAGACACAAGACAGGTTGGCACCAGCGCACCCACCACGTCTCTTCGCCGCCAGACCAGAAGCAGTCAGCCTTGGCTAGGACGCTTGGGTCCTACGAGCAGGGCAGCGCACCCAGCGCGTCTCTTCGCGGCGTACAAACCGCAAAAACAGGAGTTGGTCTCGGCGTTTGCTCGAATCTCCACACACACAATGAATCTGATTTTTCCGCATAGGATGACTGTTTCGATTTGCTATGTTAACATCTAAAAAGGCGATCGAGCCAAAATCTGAAGCTCAACAATCGAACCGCATAGGAAACGGCGTTTTTTCTTTGTTTCCTGCAGGTTTGTAGATTACACGGGCTCCACTTGGACCTGCAGAAAGTCACTATTAGTAGGCTTCGTTTGTTTCGCCACGGCGGGGGCGCCAAGTATATTTACCCTGACGCCTCCCCCCCCCCCGTTAATAGCTCTCAATCTTCAAGACCGTCCTCGCGGAGCCGCCTGCTTCGCACGAGATTATCTAGCCGTACGTACCAAACCTGAGAACACCTCGACCCGGGGTGGTGCAGATAAAGACCATTGTGCTACACTGCTGTGGCCACACTGTAAAAAACGACTGAGTGCACAGCACAACAACTACGATAATTAAATAACTGAAGCAAGTCGCACAACCCAAATACGAAAAGGTAAAACCAGCGTAGGCATGAATGCATGTACACAAATACGTACTTTCACGTACTACGACGTACAAGAAGAGCTCATACCATACGGTAATACAGAAGAGTTTCAACCTATGGGCGGCAGAAGCATACGGGGAGAAAAAACTTGTGTGCGTATGGCCTCCCTGATTGGTTCAAAGTTGGCCAAAAGCAGTTGAAGCTAGACAGGGTAGAAACAAACAGTTGTACCTTGGCCTTTTCGTTCCAAAATCAGGTACGATATTAGCCTGGCCAATGGCAGGTCTCGTGTGGTGTGCTTTTTACATGTTTCAAGAATGTAACTGAGTTTGGCCGAAAAGTGGCCAGGTATACCTTATTTTGGCAAACAAACATCACCAGGTATGTACTTGTTCTAAAATTTTCAATCATCACATCCACTCTCCAGCAGGAAGAGGTTTTATCCTCAACGGACTTCTTCTGGACGAGCCGTGGTCACGGGTGTCGTCCCTTTTCTTCTATGGCAGTGGCTTCATTTTGTGTCGCGCATATAATCCAGTCGCCCCGGTAGACTAGTGGTCAGCTTCAAAGACCATTGGTATTGGTACCCAAGTTCAAATCCTACCGTGGTGAGA